>APFE030941975.1:0-19019 GCA_000404065.3 Pinus taeda
TCCTCCTTCAAGAAACCCTAGGATCTGCAGAAGACTGTGTTTGTGCTCTAACCTCAGTTGGAACCAAATGGAAATTTATTGCCTCGGATGCTATGGGCAGGTCCGGAGGCCTGGCATTTGGTTATAACCCCATATCTATCAAGATGGAATCCTCTTGGGGTGGACAGGGTTTTCTTGGCGCTCATATCTTCTGCAGTGATCTTGGCTGTCCCCTGAGGATCATCAATATCTATGGCCCCTATCACCATAGGGAACCCTTTTGGAGAAACCTTCTCAGCAGAAACCTCCTATCAATCGACCACGCCATTATAGGAGGTGATCTGAATTTCTCCTTCGGATTCTCCGAATCATGGGGAGAGGCGGCTCAGAGAGACCCCATCTCAGATTTCATCAGTGGATTACTATAGCAACATGACTTCATAGACATCCCTGTTCAGAAGCAGCAGCCCACTTGGAGAAATAGAAGAACAGGCGATTCTGCATTAGCCAGAAGGTTGGATCGATTTTTGATGAAAGGACCCCTGATCCATCGGCTGCAATCTTTCAAACAATGGGTTTGCACTGGGGGCATATCAAATCATCACCCTATTGCTATGGAAATCTTCGGGCCTCATCAGAAGCCCAAGGCCCCATTCAAATTCAACCATCTATGGCTTCAAGACCCGAGTTTCTCTGAATTGATCACATCATACTGGAAAGCACATCCCATCGACAGAGAACCCTCTTTCGCCAGGGGTTTTGTCAAGAACCTCACTGAATTAAAACACCTAGTGATCAACTGGGCAAAGGAGAAAAAGAAAGTGGAAGACGAGCGCCTCTCTAAGATCGAAATGGACCTAGCAGGTCTACTGGATGAAAGAAATTTAGGATTCATATCTCAGGAGGACAAGAATAAGCTTGTGGATCTGGAGAACCAAAAGAATACCATCCTTAAAGGAAGGGAAGAATCTCTCAGGCTCCGCAGTAGAGCCACTTGGTTGAAAGCGAGAGATGAAAACTCTAGATTCTTCCACAATTTCGCTAAAGGTAGGAAGGTGGCAAATACCATTTGGAATCTTCCTTTGCCAAAGGGAGGCATGGCGGACACCTTCAATAAGCTATCAAACCTGGGGACCTCTCATTTCAGAAACCTTTACAAAAATCCGGCTGGCACAAATCTTGCAGAAATTATCAATGTGGCAGGTCACTTCCCCCGGTTTATTGAGGAGGATGATGCAGAAGACTTAGAAGCTCCTGTCACGATGGCTGAACTAGAAAGCACGATCAAATGGTTCAAAAAGGAGAAGAGCCCGGGTCCTGACGGATGGACGATCGAGTTCTATGCATCTTTTTTTTAACTTCTGGGTGAGGATATTCTCAAGATGGTAGAAGAAAGCCGTACTACTGGGAGCATATACCATGCCATCAACTCTACTTTCATTGCCCTTATTCCCAAAACTGATCATCCTTCCTCATTTGATGAGTTCTGTCCCATCTCCCTTTGCAATGTGCTCTACAAGATCATTTCTAAGATTATTGCAAATCGGATCAAGCCCATTCTCTCCCGGCATATCTCTCCCCATCAATTTGCTTTCCTAGAGGATCGGCAAATCCATGAAGCCATTGGCTCGGCACAAGAGGCTATTCACTCCATTTGGACCAAACGCCTCCGATGTATACTGCTGAAAATCAACCTCTCCAAAGCATTTGACCGCGTAAGTTGGTTGTACATTAAAATGATCCTCATCCATACTGGTTTCCCTATCCCTCTCATCAACTGGATCATGGCGTGCATCACCTCCCCCACCTACAGCATCCTGATTAACGGATCCGCCTCCCATTTCTTTCACTCTGAACGAGGGCTTCGTCAGGGATGCCCTCTCTCGCCATTACTCTTCCTCTTGGTTATTGAAGCCCTCAGCAGATTTCTCATCACTGCTAAAAGGGAAGGATCCATCAGGGGTCTTAAAATATCTGACATCTGCTACCTCACCCATCTCCTATTTGTAGATGATGTCCTTATTCTGCTGGATGGCAGCATTCATGACACTACTGCTTTCTCCCACATCCTATCACTCTTCTCCAAGGCTACAGGCATGGAAGTAAACGCTGCAAAATCATCTATCACCATGACAGGCACTTCAGTAAATGAAGCTCACACCGCTAGCACGGCGTTCCCATACAGCACTCAACCCCTGGATCAGGGGCTCAAATACTTGGGATATTGGCTTAAGCCGACCTGTCAAAAAATTGTGGATTGGGTATGGTTAGTATCTAAGATCGAGAAGAGACTGCCTTGCTGGAGTCACAGATACCTCTCCAGGGTGGGAAGATTAATCCTCATAAAATCTGTTCTCGAAGCCACCCCTGTATTTTGGATGGCCATGGCATGGATCCCTCGTAACATACTAGCAAAATTGCAGCAGCTCTGTAACAGATACCTATGGGCGAGGAGCCAAGACAAACGTACTTTTGCTTGGATTGGGTGGCACAAGATTGCTATTCCTAAGAAATGGGGCGGCTGGGGATTAAAGGAGCTCCCGTCATTTGAAAAGGCACTAGCAGGTAAGATGGGATGGGCTCTACTGACTTCCCAAAGTCTATGGACCTCGATCACATACCACAAATACATTTGGCCTCTTCCCATACTTGACTAGGCTAGACTCCCGAGCTGGAATAGAACAGGCATATCCTCGATTTGGAAGGCTCTTCTACACTCACTCCCTCTCATCAGAGACAATTTGGTTTGGCGAATCAGAGCAGGAAACAATGTCAGAATTGGGCTTGACCCGTGGTCCGGAAGTGGTGGTAGACACTTGCTCCCTCAAGAACTCATCGACTTCCTCTCAGCCCACAACATTAAGGTCATATCACAGATCGCTGATCCTGATCATACAGATATGTTCCATCAGGCATGGAAATCTGCGATACATCTGAACATCCCACAGAGATGGCATGAGACTTGGGGCGATTACAGGGAGGCATTAATGGAAGCGCATATACACATTACAGATGGACCAGATGAGCTTATCTGGCACATAGCGGAACATGGTGTTTATACACCCAAGGAGGGATACATACATCTTATTGAGGGCAAAAAACCAACAGACTGTGCTAGCTGGTGGCAGAGCCTTTGGAAAGTATCTGCTTCACCTTGATCAAGACTGTTCAGCTGGTGTATATTGAGGAATAAAGTCCCCACAGGTGACCAGTTCATGAATCGGGACCTACACGGACCCACCTGGTGCGTATTATGCAAAGCAGACTCGGAAACCATTAACCATTTATTCTTACAGTGTCGGGCAACTAGAACCGTTTGGTGCAATATAAAGACACACATAAATTATGTTGGTGATTGGACAGGACCGGATGTGATCAAGGAATGGACGGATTGGAGTAAGAATAACGGTGGGACAAAATTGATAAACCTGCCCATCATTGTAAACTGGGCAATCTGGAAATCTCGAAACAACATCATATTTTAACACAAGCCCATACACTGGCCCTTGTTGGAGGCAAACATTATTGCTGCGCTAACAGAACTCCCTGATCCTCCACCTAAACGTGCTCGCCTTCCTGGTCCGCCTCCCTCCATCGATACCAACATGCCTTGGGCATTTTTCGATGGCGCTGCCAACACACACAGCTGCGGTGGAGGGTTCATCCTCCACATAAACGAAAATCATCATTTCAGGATCAAAGTCGGTTTAGGTGCTGGGACTAACAACTTCGCCGAGCTCATCACACTCCGCCATCTTCTCCATTTCACCCTGCGACACCATTGTGCTAATATCAACATTTATGGGGACTCACAGCTCATCATTAGTTGGATAAATGGCACTGCAATTTGTCACATGCACTCACTCAGCACTATCTTACATGATGCTCTTGATCTCAAATCTGCATTTAACCATATATCCATCTCTCACATATACAGGGAGAATAACAGGAATGCCGACAAGCTTTCCAAGGAGGCAACGTTGATGGACAGAGCCACATGGGAAATCAAGGAAACCATCTATCAGCAGGAGCAGACTTTTTACCATCAGCCTTATATAGATCCAGAGTACCCAACTCTGGATCAGCGTGCAGCAACATAGCTAATATATAAAATTAGTCTACAGCACAACAGACATACACTGAAATTTTTGTAAGTATTTTGAAATTTTTGATGGCAAAAACATATTGATAGTACACTGACAGCATACCCTGCGTGGTAGTGCAATACAAGAAGGAACTGAAATATCATGTAAAAACTGACTTCATGTAAAACTGATCAACAATGAAATATTACTGATTTTTCCAGAGGAAAAAAAAAAAATGAGGACCCTTTCTATAAAAAAATTGGCTAAACACCTTTTAGGATTTTTATTTAGTTGATTATCCTATGCTTTTGTTAATTTTTCATTTTCTTTGGATTCTTGTTTTGATTGCTTTGTTAAAATCGACTTTTTATAAGCTTCTCATTGACGTTTGTTTAACTCATTTGGTCAACTGGTTTGAAAATGGTACTCCTTTAAAATCTCATCATTTATCTAGCCTGGATTAAAAATGCATAAAATGTACAATATTGCATTTTGTAAATAAATTAGTTCAATAATGCATTTATTTTAAATATTAACTCCTAGTTAGTTATTACTAATATTTTTCATTTTTCAACCAAATCATGAATTATCGGGATTTTAGAAATTTACTCCAATTTCCAAATTAATAACTAATATCGAAAACCCAATATTTTGAAATGATTGGAGTTTATTTTAGTTTCAAAGTAACTATAATTTAGATAAATTCATAACTTAATTAAAAATTATTAAAATAAAACCAAAATAAATAATAAATACCTTATATTTAACATTAAATTTTAAAATTAATTATTGTAATAAAATATAATTAATTTAATTAAATTATATATATTATATAATATATATATATTAATATATATAATATATATATCAAAAAATTACAATCGCATACCCACCCATCGCAATTCTAATAACATGTACATCTTAAAAAACCCGACGAACTCCATTCCCCGATGTGCGATGGCGAAGGACGCTTCAAGCATTAACCATAGTTTTATAACACTTTTGGTTTTTTGTTTTAAAATTTCCTAACTCACTAGAATGAACATGAATGTGAGGTGAGGTAGGTTAATATTAAAATAGTATAGTTTTATATTATAATAAGTTATAATAATGTAATGTTTAATTTATATTAATATAATTAATTTAAATAAATTTTAAATATTATTTTAGATTATCATTAATCAGTTATAAATAGTTTAGTATTAATTAGTTATAAATAATTAATTAGATTAATTTGTTAATTGTAATAATTAGTTAGATTAATAATAATTTAGTTTATGATTAATAATTAAATTAGAATTCTAATTTAGAATTAGATTTTTAATAAATAAAATTCTGATTTTTAGCTAGCAATAGAATTTCCAGATTTATTCCAGATTTGACTCATCAACTTTGGAAGCTTATAGATTGATTTATATTTGGCCAAATAAGGTCCAAGACAGCTCATTGGAAAGATAGAATCAAGGAGAACATTTCTGAGGAAGTTTCACTAACAGATTTAGTCATTTATTAGATCAAAAATCAGGCAGAAGATCAAGCTCTGAATTTTGAAAGCAAAATCAATTTTCTGAGTTTGATTTTCTTCGTTTTCATTTACCAAAGCCTCTTCTAATTGCAGGTTCGCTCATCAATAATATCCTTGGCCAATTAAACCATCCCAGACATCAATAGAGCTTATATTTTATTTTCAATGATTTATTTAAATTAAATTTGATTCGATTTGTTTTAATGTCAAAAATGGTATTTTGATTTTATTGTTGCACCTTAATTTATTTTGATTTCTTTTTGCAGGGAAACAGTAAAAGAGATATGGAGAAAATATCTTAATCAATGAGAATGCTCGAGAGATTAAAAGATTTGAATTGTAAGCAAATGAAAGTGACTAGGCAGATTTTCTTCAACAAACTTTCATCTCAAGAATTCCTTTGCAAATATTATAAATAGCGGATTGTAGAGTGTAATAGGGGTTACTCTCCTTTGCAATTCTGAAATTCTAAAAGCACTTTTGTAATAGGGATTTAGAGTTGGAGGTGGGAAGAGTGGAATCTCAGATCTAAGGATTATTGAAGTTTTTCTTCTACATTCTAAGTTATGTATAATGAATAGAGTTTGCACTTTTGTTGCTATGGTTTTGAAAGCAGAAGCTCAGACATTGTAAAGGACTATTAGAGATCGGAGCTGGAGAAATGGATTCAATAAATTGATATTTCGAATACTATTATTTTAAATGTTGGTTTTATTTATGATAATAAGAATTGTGTCAATTTACTTACATATTTGTGCACTTTTGTCGATATGGGTAATTTGTGCCTCTATTTTATGTTGTTATTTATCTCTGCTCTTATGGGATGAATTCTGATTTCTAAGTAACTATTTACTCATAAATCTATCTTTTAATATTGGATGAATAAATAGTGATATGTTGTGAACTTCTTCCGCATATTATTTTTTAATATTTCAAGTTACTGATTAAATTATCAAGATCATTCTGAGAACTTCTTCCTTAGTGTTATTGATTGATTATTTTAGTTAAAAGGTCTCAATAGGATATGTTTTGATATCCATAATGTCAGTTAATTGAACTACTTCATTAACATGATATTTATTATAAACAAGACATATTTCAATCCCAATATTATAAATACCTACTCTTGGTTGGGTTAGATCTATATCTGTCTAATTGAGATAGGATTAAGATAGTTTCTTTTGCTTGCTTCTTAGGATAAGTTTGCATTTAGATTCATTTCTACATTCTTTTAAGTCCTCTTCCCAAAGAGGCAAGCTTTAGTAGTGGATTCGTTGAGCCCTAAATCAGCTTAAGGATCAATTTCTTACCTGATCAGTAAAAAGGATGATCTGATGTCTCTTTTCCATTGGTGAATGAAAGTCATATTTTAAAGCCATTGGAGATTGAGAGAAGGTAACTGGACCTAGTTGAACCAGTCGGAACCACCATTTTTAAGGTCTGGACCGGGTGGTCATCCCCCATGTTATTGCAACGATTTTCGAAGCTTAAACAGAACCACATGCATCTACCATGCATCCAAAAACTAGTGAGAAAATCACACATGAAACATGTTACCTCCAAGTATCCTTGTTGTACCTTTTGATCCAACCTTATCTCCCACTTCCCACCAATTCCTTGCTTGTCCTTTGCTTGCTTTCTCCAATCCAAGAGAATGCTAGGGTGCTCCAAGAATTCTCTAAGTGTGCAAGAGTATGAGAGAAATGAGCAAGAGCTAAACTTAAGACTGTCAAAAGATAGCAACTAATTCTCTGATGCCCTTTTATTATTGATGTCTCCTTTTTCTTCATACCCCTTCATTATTCCTCTAATTTCCCTTGCATGAAAATTTATGTCTCTTCACGTTCTTTTTCACCTATTTTCCTTTATTTTAATAATTAAATGTCATTTATTGCCTCTTTTCCTTTGCCAATGTCTTTTCCGATTTCCATAGCGATTATTAAACCACAAGTGATGCCCACTATAATGTTTACCCACCATTCAGCTAGGAATACATGTCCCGTGACCTTGGTCTTATTTTTTTATATGGAAAATCAACCAGACATTGTTACAATGGCTATCTTATTCCCCATAATGTAATGTGTCCATTGTCGACATGCCTGCATGATAGAATACGTATCTTTATCATAAATGGGGTGTTTTTGAATTCTATTGGAAAGTGTCTCATTGTGATAGACCAACAGATGCCCTTGTTGGGTGAGAACTACACCAATAGCGTAGTCAGAGGCATCTATCTCAATCTCAAATGGTTGTTGTAAGTCTAGTAATGTGCGTACAGGTGCATAATAGAGGTGGTGGTTTAGCTCAATGAATGCCTTCTATTGGGGCTCAAACCAAGAAAAAATTGCTTTCACTACACCCTTGGTAACCTAACTCAAAGGCCAAGTGATATGAGAGAATCCCAACACGAACCTCTGATAAAAATTGGCAAGGCCTAGAAAGCTACAAAGCTTTGTTAGATTGGTTGGGGTTGGAAAATCCCAAATGACTTGGATCTTAGCCAGATCCGCATGCACACCTTTCTCATCAATGATGTAGCCCATACATTGGACCTGGATCATGCCAAAGTGCATTTCTCCAAGTTGGCACATAATTTGTGTTGCCGTAGGGTTTGAAGGACCTATCGAATGTGTTGTAGTTTCTCTTCCCAACTCTTTTTAAAGATGAGAATGTCATCTAGATATACAACAATGAATGAGTTGGTGAAGGGATGAAAAATTTCATCCATAAAACTCATAAAATTTTCAAGGGCATTTGTCAACCTGAAAGGCATGACCTACCACTCAAAAAGGCCTTCCTTGGATTTGAAGGTGGTATTTCATATATATGTGGGTTCTATTAGAACCTAGTGATAGCCATACTTCAAACCGATCTTGATGAAATACTTGGCCCCCTTAGGTTGGTCAAGAAGGTCATCAATCCATGGGATTGGATACCTGTTCCTAACAGTGATTTTGTTTAGTGTCGATAATTAATACAGAACCTCCATGTTCCATCCTTCTTCTGTACAAGTACAATTGGGATCCCACAAGGAGAGGAACTTGGTCAGATGTGCCCTTTTTGCAACAAACCTTGTATCTACTGCTTGATTTCTTCATTTTCTAGAATGGAGTGGTGGTATATTGGTCCATTGGATAAAGGTGCTTCAGGAATCATATCGATCAAATACTTGACCTGAAATTGCAAAGGTACCTCTATAGGTGAGGAGAAAATGTCCCTCTATTTTTCCACAACCTTATCCACTGCTTATGTTATGTGGGGGAACCCTTCTCGGGGGACATGGATGTGGCCACTACCTTCCCCTTACTTTGAGAGTGAATCAAAAAGAAAACAAATTTCCCAATATGGGAGATGATATTACTGCATTTATTAGAAGAGATCAAGGAGATGGCAGTAGGAGGAACTACCTCTGGTATCATGTATAACTTATTTCCCAAAGTAATAATAACAATGCGAGGCATGGACTCATACACAATATGATGATTCCACAAGTATGGTTGGCCTAATAACACATAACAGACTTTACGAGGAGAAACATCACACAATACCTCATTTGTGAAGGGCTTAATGTTGTAGGGAAGGAGGCACTTTTGGCTAATGTCGAGATCTTGTCTTTGGTGGAGCCACCTAATGGTGTATGCATGTGGGTGTGGTGAGGTCAGTAGGCCCAACGACTTAATAAAATATATTGAAATGGGGTTATTTTGGCTCTCGCTGTCGTTAATGAACTGCAATAGACAAACCTTCACCCATATCTATGAGTGGAAGAGATATTACCCCTCCTCTGGATTGTCAGGCTCAATATTCTGGACCTTGGTGGTGGTAATGGTGGCACTGGGTTCTATGTCAATAATATACTTCCTCTTGTCATTTCCCTTGTCAGGTTCTGGGTCAAAATCAAAACATGCATCAGATTATAAATCTTTTAGCTTGGCCACCAATGACTGCTTGGCACGACACTCATTTGTGTTGTGATTGGAGCTCTTGTGGAACTCACATCACTTCCTTGTGTCCTTCTTCACTTTTGTGGTGCCATTCATTACTTGCAGATTTGATGGGTTGTCGTGGGTTGATCCACCTTGTCTTTGTCCTTTGCTCTGTTGTTTGGGGGTGCTCTTTCCCTACTTCTGATTTTCAAATCCAAAGTCACGCTTATTTTGTTTAAATATTTGTTCAATGTTGGTAGTGTATTTATATGCTACACCAAGCTAGGAGATGTTGAGGAACTCCATTTATTCCTAAATGTATTTATGCAAAATGTCACAGTACTTGAGCACTAGATGTCATTCAAAACCTTTGATACTCATATTTTTGCATAAAGTATGAAAAATATTTGTGAACTCATGCACATCTTGGTCCATTTGCTACTATAGTGTGGTCCATTGTATTGTACTTGTCCTCATAGCTCCCCATAAGGTAATATTGTTCCTTGAAAGCATCCAGAAATATTTCCAAGAGGTTGAACCTATAAATAGAGATGGTTCCTTGGCCCTTTTCTCACAATAATTTTCCCACTAGTCCTTGACATGGGGTGCAACCTTAAGCAATGCAAAAGTAACATTTTGCCTATTGGAGAAACTATGGACCGAAAAATAACCTTCCAGCAACTTCAACCATTTTTCTACAACTTTTGCATCTATTTAACCTTTGAATATAGGGATATTGAAGTTAACTTGTACCTTAAAGGGGTTGGTGCCTCCGAAGTGACTATTGGACGAAGATGCATCCCCTATGGGCATATGTCGAAGGATCTCAACATAGTTATACATCATCTTGTTTCGTTTTCGCTCAAGGGATTCTTCAAGAAACAATTTGATAGGATCTCCTGCTCCCTCATATTTATTTTCTTCTACCATGGGAGGTTTTCAAAGTCACCAAGGAAATTCTTGAAAAGGTTCAACCAATTAAATTCCCAACTCTTTATACCCAAACTTCATTGGGGACATGCATGGAAAAATAGAGAAAGAGCAGACCGCTCTGATACCACTAATCCAAATTTATTAAGGAAAAAAATTAAATAGAAATAGAAATAGAAATACAAGGTTACAATGAAAATAGAACTTCAATTCATTAATAATAAATTACTGAAAATTGTTTACATGCATAATGGAAATAAACTAGCTCAGGTGATGGTAGCTTATCTATGAAAAGAGATGTGGAAGCTACATGCCTATGAATTATGTTACAATGAGGCTCAAAGGCCTTTCTATTATTCACAAAGAACAAAAACCCTAAACATCTAAAAACCTAACCTTAGGAGATGAAGCGACAAAAGTTTGTGGGTCCTGTTGGGGTTAGTTGGTACATCAACTTCCCAAGGTCATAATTTTGGCCTACAATATTCATTTGATGTGTACAATACCTCGTTAGAAATATCTATCCGAGTAATATATACCCTTGGAATTTCTTATCATTCTACCTGTTTTCCAAGAAAAACATAATTTAGGGCCTCAAAACAACTCTAGAAGCTTAGGACTCGAAAAACTGCCAAAATAGTAAAATATGCTACAATTAAGGAAATTGAAAGAAACAGTGGTGGGTGTCCAAGTAGAATAGGTGGATGGCCACCAATATCCACCTAGATCAATCCCTCCTATTTTCTTGCACTTCTCTCCCCGCCTCGATTTAATGTTTCCAACCTACCATAATGGCCCTTATCATCCTCCACCTATTCCCTTATCCAAAATTAATACGAAAAAACTCAAACTTTTTAGGTCAATAAGAATTATAAATTAATCAATTTGTGTTTTCAATGAGGTTTTCTTGTTCTAGTAACCCTAAAGGCCCAATTTCATTTAAAGATGTAGTACAGAGAAAGGTTGAGTCACAAAACAAATCTAATCCAATTGTTAATACTCTTGGACCTTACATTATGGAATAGATGAATCAGGCTCTGGAAATGGTAGTAAGTATTCCATAAGTTACAAAATAGTTCTCCACCTCCAATCTTGAGCATTAATTTGTGGATTTAATGGTTTTTGGCAAAACCATACGATCTACATCATTGGGTATGCACACGTTGGACCTCAAATTATGAAATATGTCTATGCTCTAAGGGATTTTCTGTTCTACAATTTGATACCTTGAAGGATGTGTAGTTTTCCCTAAATGATGGCCCATGGTTTTGGGGCAGCATAGGTATTTTTATAACCCCATGGTTTCTTGGGTTTGATTTGAAAACCATGGTGATCTCCAAAATGTTGGTTTGGTTCAGATTACACAACCTTCCTCTTCCATTTTGGCACCACCAAGTTCTAGAAGGAATTGGAAACTCCTTGAGGAAGTATGTAAAGGTAGATATGGATAGACCCTTAAAGGGAATTTTTACCTTCATTAGGATCTGCGTAGAAGTAGACCTTAGCAAGAGTTTACATATTGAATCCATTTGATTCATGACAGTCTTCAATGGACCCAACATTTATATTTTGAAAACACAACTTCCCAATATCGTACCTGTCTTCAAACATGACATCTACAATATACGTGTCCATAGGAAAAGAAAGAGACAA
The DNA here is from genome assembly GCA_000404065.3 of Pinus taeda. NCBI lineage: Eukaryota > Viridiplantae > Streptophyta > Pinopsida > Pinales > Pinaceae > Pinus > Pinus taeda. Next base: position 12,099 of record APFE030941975.1, read on the forward strand.
AAATAAAAAGGAAACAACCCCAAAATCCAAATGGTTAGTAGTTTAAGGAGAAGATTGCCTCAGATGAAGAGGATGACAAAATAATGGAAAATCCTATGGATGCTCAGAAAGCACAAGGAACACCCATGGATGGAGGGGCTCAACAGAAGGGATAAATTAATCAAAGCATGCATATGATGGAAGATGAAACAACCATAGTTCTAGTGTAGCAGATCGAAATGTCTCCTTCGAAAAAAATAGATGGGAGGCTTTAAGAGGCCCCATGCATCTAAGAGTTTGGACACAGACAAATAGGCATCGTCGAAGGCGGTAGAGAATCAAATGGAAAATATGGAAGACAATCAACTATAAAATGTAAATGCCACTCCCAATCAAGGGGTTTGGTGAAAAGTAGAGAAAAAGAAAGGTAGAAAAGGGTAGTTAAGTATCCTCACACTTAGCCCCGAAATGTAATTTCTTTATAACTATTTTTCTTGGGCTTCGGTCCTAGTTTATCTTCTTTATGGGTACCTTTGATTCTTGGAGGAATGTTTATTGGAGCTTTGTGCTCAATTTTTTGTAGGCCTTCTACATAACATGATTGAATGCTCTGGGGTATCTGCAAAATGTGATTATATCCCTATTTTTTAGGTTGAATAAAATTATGATTTTTCTTCAAAAAAAATGATAAATTAATAAAATAATAGCAGCAATAAAATAATAATAATTTCTTCGATGGGTTAGTCAAATCAAAATGGATCCTTGATAATCATAATTAATTAAATATTGACTTAATCATAATAATCATTCATTAATTATTAATCAGGATTAAATTTTAATCAATTAATTAACTACTAATCAAGATTAACTATTAATCAAGTTTACTACTAATCATAGGATGAAATGCATTTGTGAAAGGTGTAGGTATGTAGCTAGCATACACATACCTCATATGAATACTAATAATTCTTATAAGGATCAATCGTAGAAGTCAATCACTCAGTAGGTAGGTTAATAACCTAATATAAGCTAATATAATAGGAAGTTGGCATTACATACACCCTTCCTTCAGAAAAAATTGTCACAAAGTTAGAGTCGAGGATACAAGAAGTTAGGAAGAAATATGACAATAAGATCTATAAAATAGGGAGAAAGATGTAGTAACCCAAATTAAGTAAATCAATCAAGGATGTCACATCCCATCTAGATTTCCCAACTAACTTATAACCTCATATCCTCCCTAACCTACTTTTGTTCCCATCCTATCCATCCTATGATGCAATATACTAAAGCATCATATACTGATCTAACCACTGATAGAACAAAAATGTTAGAAGCATTCACTATATCAACCTAACTTCCCTAGTGTGCAACTAGAAATTGTCATCACACATTTAGGGGAGCATGTCCATCATCAAACTCTCATTATTCTAGTCTTAGAGGTTACATGGTGGGAAATTCCTCCACCCCTTATTAAGGACTAGGGTCAATACCCTATCATGGACCACACTATGATGTTGGTTTGGATGCTTATCATCGAATAATTCAGTCATGAAATCATGTCACCTACAATCTACACCTTACCCTATGTCATAATAGAGAATATCAAATGAATAGAAAATATATTAAAATAATTTATATCTTACCATTCTTTGTTGGATGTCTCAACATACACCACTTCTAACATGGATCTCTAGCTATCACATAGCCCCTTTCCAATCTGCGGTTATTTCTCATCCAAGCATACATACAAAAACAACATATACATGGACATGTAAATTTAATCATCATATTATTTGATCTAGTATCCATGTACCAAAATTTCTCAATTAACATTAAGTAAATAATACATCAGATATATCATAAATCAAATAAATCATACATTAGATAAATGATACATCAGATAAGTCATACATAAGATATTTAATCAATATAAACATAATTCATCAAGTGGCTTATATAAGTAATTCCATCTATCCACTAAAAATGCATCAATGTTACATAGTGTTAATAAACAAAACATCATGAAAATACTAGTATGGCTTTAGCATAAGTAGTCATCTAGGTCAACTTGGGAATCACATATATTCAAAAAATGAGGGGTATTCTCACATATAGTCTCTGCATCCTCCCAGATAGAAAACCTTGGGCTATAGTTGTCCCATTGGACTTTAACCTTGTCTACTAAGCAACTTATGAGTTGTCAAACTCTATAGTCCAATATACATAACAGTTCCCAAATTTGAGACCTACAATTCCCTCCAATCAAATTTGTGAGATTCATAAAAGACAAAATGTTGTAGAACATATACATAAAAAAACATCATGAGTTTTATGCAAGTGGGGTGGCAGTACAAAATTATATACAACTAGTCTAATTTTCTCTTTGATCCTAAAAAGTCTTATAAATTGAGGTGACAAATTCTTCCCTTTCCCAAACCAAATGGTTCTCTTTTTAGGTCAGAAATGAATAAAATATTGGTATCCCACTTCATAAATTCCATTGGTCATATGTGCATTTCCATAACTCTTTTGTCTACCCTGTGCTTCATTTAACCTTTCTTTAGTTTTCTTTACCTAGTCTTCCATTTCTTGAACCGATTCCAATCCTACTACTACTCTATCCTCCAACCATTCCCAACTTAGCAGTGCCCTGCATGGCATCTCATACAAAGCTTTATAATGATGCATCTTGATTGAACCATGGTAACTATTATTGTAGGTGAAATAAGTGAATTGTAGGTGCCTTTCCCACAAAGTCCGGTTATCCATCACATACATTCTAAGCATGTCTTCCATAACCTGATTTACTCTTTCAGTCTACCCATCTCCATTTAGCTGATATGTAATGCTCAAGTTTGATTGAGCCCCCAACACTAATTGAAAATTTATCAAAAACCTAGATGTAAATTGAGAGTCTTTATACGAAATGATCTTCATGGATGACCCATGTAGCCAGAAAACCTTGCTTATAAACACTCATTCCATGTTGGTCACATCATAAGTGTCTCTCATAGGGATGAAATGGGCACTATTGGTCAACTTATCAACTACAACCAATATGGAATTGTGCCTTTGTGACATGAGTGGCAAACCCATAACAAAATCCATAAAAATGACTTCCCATTTAGACATAGGTATGTCATGTGGTTGTAGGAGTCTTGCGGGATTGTGATGGTCAATCTTCACTCACTAACATTTGAAAATTGGTGAGAAATTCTACCACATCACACTTCAAGCATGCCCAAAAGAAAAGTTTCTTTACTATTGATTTACAAAAACCCAAAATCATTATCACTTATGAATTCATCCCATCAATATTTTCTAGCATTTAGATCCTTTTGAGTGAAGAAATGCTTTAGGATCTCTTGATTAGTCTTCAACTCAAATATCCTATGAAGAAGGTAGTGTCTCCAAATTTTCAAATCTAGCATCATAATTTCTAATTCCAAGTCATCATTAGCATAGAAATATTCAGTTTTCTTGAACTTCCCAGATCCATAAGATATTACTCCCCCTTCCTGCATTAACACAACTCCTAATCCTTGCTTTGAAACATCCATGCAAACTGTGAATTCCTTCTCCATGTCAGACACTTGAAGGATCGATGCATCCATATCTAACTCCATTGCATTGTAATGTGGTGATGGGTTTCACAATCTTTAAGAAAACTTCCACAAATCTCCAATAATAACCCATTAACCCCATGAAGCTACGCACTTCATGAGAATTTTCTGGCACTGACAAATCCATTATGGACTTCACCTTCTCTGGGTCAACTAAAATTCCTTCTCCTAAAGTGATGTTCCCAAGGTAATCAATTTCCTTCTAAAATAAATAGAATTTTGACGTTTTTCCATACAAAATATTTTCCCTTAAGAATGTCAATACAACCCTTAAGTTCTCTTCATGTTCATTTTCATTCATGGAATGCACAAGTATATTATCCGGAAAGAATTCCAAAAGTTGGTCCAGATACTTCTGGAACAACTCATTATGAATATTGTTGGTTCATTGGTTAAAATAAATGGAATTACTATGAGATCATAGTGCCCAAGTCGTGTTTGAAAGGTATTTCTTGGGATGCCAACTTCCCTAATCCTTAATTGTGGTATCCAGATTGCAAACTGATTTTCAAGAAAATTGTTGCTTACTTTATTTGATCAAATATATCATCTATTCTAGGTATCAGGTACCTATTCATTATAGTGGCTCGAATCAATTCCCTACAATCTATGCACAATCTTATGGATCCATTATTCTTCTTGACAAAATCATTGGCACATCCTAAGATGAGACACTGGACCTAATGAGTCTCAAATCTAACAGATATTTTAAATACATTAACAAATCACAAAGTTATAGAGTCGTCATCCTATAGGGCATCTTGGATATTGGCTTCGCACTACGTTTTAGGTCAGTTGTGAAATCAATCTCCCTTTTAGGGGTAAATCGTGGAAACTCCTTAGGGAAAACATCCTCAAATTATGACAGAATTGGGTGGTGATCTAGGGAGGGTCCAATCTCATCATTTATAACCTCGACCACCTATAATTTACAACTTTGACTAAGGAAACATTTTACCTTCATCATTGAGATGAATTGCAAGGACACTCCTCTCTTGAGTATTCATGAATTACAGCCATGAGTAGTCATGTCCTTTGAAAATGTTTCTTCAATAACTAATTAATTTTAATTAATAATTATTATGATTATTTTATTAAAATATTATTTTTATATATTATGTTCATAACATTTCTTCCTCTTCAGAAAATATTTGTCCTCAAAGCTCATTGTTGATAAGGTGTGTCATATGCTTCTTTATCTTGTAATCTCTTTGTATCTTTCAAAATTATTCTTATTGTCATCTTCTATGATACAAGATGATAGGATCCTTTGAGTGATAAACATAATTTTTTAACTAAAAAAGGATCTAACCATTCTAAATCAATCTTTTGTTGAATCTTGCGGTTACTGGATACTTTTGATGAATTTTTTATCATAAGATTGAATTATGGTGACATCGATATTATTTGGAATATAAGATACCTATTTTTTTTATCTAAGTGATATGGCTTTGAAGACTAGTTAAGATGTATGATTTTATAATTTTGGTGTCAATAAGGAGTACTTATGATTTGATTTCCCCTTATCCTATTTGTGGCAATTCCTTGATATAGTTGAAGTATATGATTTCCTTCACATGATGAAGTCGCTTGGTTAAACATCGGATCTTCACTTAAAATTTCCTTCATTTGAAATAAAACATCTCAATATATTTTTACTTCAAATGGTTTTTCATCTTCTTGAGTTTTGATATTAACTAGATCAGTATTCATTCCTCTTTTCTCAACTTGGATTTTTACATGTAAATATTTTGATGCTTCCCTCTAGATTTGTTGTTGTACTTTGGTTTCCAACGACTTCTCATCCTTCTTAAGTTTCTTAATATGTGTAAGTAATTTTTTGTTGTGGTCGTTAAGCTGGGAAATTTCTAAACATTTTTGTCATGATAATTTTGTCAACTTCCTTTTTCATATTTTGCACCGACTTTTGACTTTCTTGAAGAATTACTTTCGATATATCTTGTATGTCTTCTAGTGTGACTGAATCTGACTTCAATGAAATGTGTTGTAGTGTTATTTTTTTATTCTTGTACGAAAACGTTAAAAACTTCTTCTTCATATTTAGGATGAATGAACCTAGTGTTTCCATCCAGGGTGAACCCAGAATAATGTCACCTTGATTTCTCCATAGGTATTGAACAAAGAATCATGATACAAATGTATAGTCCCCAATGTTTAATTGTAAATCGTTATGTTGTATTTGTTTGTGTCCCTGTGGTCATTAGGGGAATTTTGAGGTCTAAAATGGGCCTCCTAAGGAAAATAATAAAATAATAAAATAAGAGATGATATTTTAAAGAAAAATAAAGGAAACTACTTTTTTGTTATTATATTTTTTTCTTATCTCCTTATAGGTTTACTCAAATGTCAAGTTTAGACACTCGTTGGATGCATAATTAAATTCCACATCCAATGAGTATCCACTCTAGATACTTTGTAGAATACTCACTTCGAAAAAAATTGAAGATACATCAAAAAACATGTTTCAACACACTTTTTAATGTATCGTTAATTTTTTTCGATGTGTGTCTTCTTAAAAGTATGTAGAGTGGATATACATTAGATGTGGAATTTAATTGTACATTCAACAGGTGTATATCGTTGATATTTGAGTAAACCTATAAGGATATAAGTCAAAAACATAATTTAAAAGAAAAAAAGGTATTTTTCTTCTTTTCCCTCCAAAATATTTTCCCCTAGGGATGACATTGTCATCTTGAATCCTATTATTTGTCTTAAAGTTAATTTTCTAGTAATTTTTTTTGTTTTGAAGCCTATTTTTTACCACAAAATCCGCCTAATGTTAATTTTTTTATTACATTTGACTCAAGAATCATCAATTGTTTGTGAGTTTAGGGTTTATATAATTTTTATTTTCAACAGGAGAGATAGAATTATATAGCACTAAAAATTAATATAAAGATCACAGAGTTGTGTAGCGAAATGCTTTGATCGTAACGAAAACAAATTTGACAGTGGGTTGATGGCTAAAGGCCATATCAGATTGGCCTTGTGCAGCGATTGAGAAGTCATAGGGTCAAATAGCTTTAATACCAATGTAACGAAAAAAAATTTGTTTACACACATTAAATAGTCTAAGATATTTGGAATACTTTAAGACAATCCATTTTAGAAATAAAGAATATATTGTATAAATATGTGAATTTATGACTAGTTACAAATGAGGGTATTGCTTATATACTAGAAGGTTCCCCTTCACGGATAGTCATGTTCTTTGGGACATGTCTTTTCAATAACTAATTATTATTTCATTAATCATTATTATTATTATTATTATTATTATTATATACTATAT
>APFE030941975.1:21754-35277 GCA_000404065.3 Pinus taeda
TAATAAATAAATAAAACAAAGTTAATGCACATGGACCCCATGAAAGCTAGGGCCTTGCATGAGGTCCATGTAGTATATTCATTAGACCATGGTGAACATTCACACCTACCCCCTTCTCCTCTCACGACACTACTTTAGTTCCTTGCTCAAGGTTCGAGTCATGGTCTATGATAACTATGGCTTCATGAACACTTCTCTAAGTGGGAGGAGGCCTTAAACATCAATCGACACATTACTTGCAAAGGAGGATTATGGGGTGTACTCAGGACTATTAATATGGAGATGATGTTGTTAAGGTAGACTTATCTAAAGGAAATGATTGCTTTCAAAGCAATTCCACCATAATTACCAATGAAAGAAATAGATGTTTTCGAAAGATGGTGAATGTTGGAGCATGTTGCTTCATCAAGGGTGGGTGTCATTTCTAGCTCTGGAGTTACAATTTGATGTGGTTCTTTTCATGTTTATTCCTTTTAACACGATGACATTCAGTCGGGTTGGGGAGCATGCAATTTCCTAGGGAGCATGAAGTTCCATCTTTCAGTATTCACCTCACAATATATGTTTACAAAAGGGTAGAAAAAAACAAATTCTCTCATGTTGCTTGGGAACTCTCGAAATAACCAGCTATCCTCTTTTTTTCTAGAATTGAGACCTCACCATTATATTTTTCACTCTGTGTATTTACCCTGTCAATATCTACTTTTCCATAAGGACTTTAAGTCAGAGCGAGGATGTTAGATAGAGACCTAGTTCTACACACAAATTGATACATCAATTCTTCTTTCGTACCTTGGGTCGCATAATTTGGGAGAGGTTTTCTAGATTCAAGGAAATATCCATCCAACCATGTACTAGGATTTCATTCTAAGTTTACTTCTTGATGTAAAATTCTCTTGATCAAGGTGGTATGAGTGAAGGCTTATTTGCAGTTTCTAGTGGGAAAGATCGTCAGTATCTAAAGAAAGGGTGGTGATGCGAAACAACAAAAAAGGAGATTTCATGTTCCTTCCATAACTCAGTTTGATATTGGTGTTGAGACTGTTGCATCTAAGTTAGTTGTTGTGTGGGCATAAATACAACCTCAAATCTTCATTTTATTGATTTTTCATAATGACTGAGATTGTAAATGGGTTTGAAGAGTAGCAACAGAGGCCTTTGCCTGCTATCAAATATGGGGGGAGTCATTGTGGTGGACAAAGGTGTAGATTTTGCTAATTATTTTTGCACCTATGTATATCTATATCACCAAGAAGAAATTATCTCTAGCAAAGTAAAGATGGGTGCTTATTACACTAATATCTTTGAGAACAAGCACCACTATAAAAGCAAGGTAGGCTTCACAATCCTTCACAATTTTTACCCTTAACATGATTCTTAATATAATGATGATAATTTGTGAGATTGCAACTAGCACTAACTATATATAACATTGTTTACATCACTTTAATTAAAAAATAAATAAGGGTGCATTATTCAAGGAGACCCTACAACTCTATAAAAAGCTATTTTAAAACTTAAAAGTAGCCTATTCTATGCCAAAACACATAAGAAGATCTAGTCGATGAACCAAATAAAAAAGTAGAAAAATCCAAATCGCCACAAGGCATACAACTTGATGCAAAGACGTTACAAAATAATGGCCACAGTAAGTGAGGGCTCATCACAATCAATGGAGGCAAGGCCCCCATCCTATTAACATTGGGTGCTCATCACCTAGCTGCTCACATAGATCATTAATAGGTTTGTGGGGTTTTATATCTTTCGACATAGCCAAGGCTATGGTTTGAAACTATTTGTCATTTGCGACAATCTGAAGGCCAGCTACAACCACACTCTCTTCTCTCCCTAACATATCCGCCTACCTAGCGGGGCACTAGTCATTCATGTACCATTCTAATTTATCTTTTTATTTTTACGTATTTTATTTATTTGCAAGAGGTTCATATTTTGAGTTTACGATTCCAACTTGGGTGTTAGGCTTCCCCACTCATGGGGAGTGTTGTAGTTTAGGCCTTTGTTCAACACTGCCAAAATGTGTTGGCATAGTATGGCTTCTTGTTTACCATGTGATTGTGAGGTATCGTTGTAGCTCAACAATCTTTCTTTTGGCACTGTAAAATGTATGTAGGCATAGAATAACTTCTTTTGTTTTGGCATCACTGCTGAGTGATTATTATTTCTCATTTTAGAAATACAAAAAAAATTGCATGTAATACAACTCTAAAAGAAGCACCATAATGGTAAGAAGTTTGTTAATTCTAGGTTTTAAAACATCTTTCTTTTCTTTTTTCTTTTTTTCTGAGTATAATTTCTTCATATAGTTTTTTTATTCTCACATCATAATATGTTGAATCTTTAAGTAGTTTTAGTGATGTTGCATTTCAATAACAGTAAAAAAAAAGGTTAGAAATTGCACTTATTTTTTTCCATGGCATTTAATGTCTTATCTAGTTATTGAATGCACTAAGGTTATTCTTTCAGGAAATATTACTATTCTTATTTCCTATTCTTCACAAAGATAGGGTATATTTTCATGTCCATAAATAGTTTTTGTTATTTTCGTTAATTTATATAGATGTTTGAATGGAAAGAAGGGAAGAGGAGAAAAGAATAATAATTTTGGGTTGTTTTAGGATGCAAAAATGTGCATGTGGATTCAGGTTCTAGATTTCAAATTATAACAAACTTCTACAAATTCTATATATATATAGATAATTTTTGTCCCAACAAATTAAAAGCATGTAAAATAAATTTGTAGAAATTTACATAACTTAAATTTGTGGTGTTTGGGATGACCTAACTAAATATGCCACTATGCTAATTAGGAATGTTTATCCAACTTCCTAGCCAGGGAACCTCCACAAATTCTCTAAGCCTCTAATCCCAAGTCCAAACCACAATCATAGTGTGTAGAGATCCCTATTCTCTTATCCAAAATCGATTTGAGGAAGTCAAACTTTTCAAGTCAACTAGTTTGATATATTAATAAAATAATAATTAAGCTAGTCGGCTTGTATAATTTGGAATAGGGTTAGTAGAATTGTAATTTAATTTTAGTAATTATTATGTGGGTGGTATGGATTTAACCTCCATGAAATATTCTAAAATATTCATAGTAGTATGTACAAATTAAAAAATGAGATTTATCTCTAAAGTAGTTATGTTATTTTCCCCTTTTAAATAAATTGATTGATTTAAAAAATGTCATATGAACAAGTGTCATATGAAGTGATTTATGGTTTTCTTGGATGTGGTATTGATAACTCATGGTATTGTAACGAATTATATTTACAAATTAAGAATATTCATGGTAAAATTGGGTAAATGTTCACAGTTAAGAATGTTTGTTAGAAATGTAGCAAGAAAGTCCTTAGGAAATGAGTTGAAGTTTCATCTAATATGAGTAAAATTTCCTCCCTTATTGTGTTCCAATCACTTAAAACTTGTTCCATGAGCATCTTAAGATGCTAATAGATGTTAATGGCATGTATATAGTGATTGAACCTTCCTTGGATATGTCCCACATCCAAATCTAGTCAATGAATTCCCTAATAACCTTTATGTCTGATATAAAGGCTCTTTCACTAGCAATGTCTCTCTCAACTTGCGAAATCTCCTCCTAAATTGATGTTACTGTGTTTTCCCTATACTTGCTTGCTAAGGTTTCATCTCTTTGTAGGGCTCACGTACATCCCATTTCTCTATAGTGCTTTGAATCCCCCAAGTCTTAGCCTAGCCGACTATATGGGTATCTTGTCACTCAAATTATGACCTCTCATAAAGGTAGTTGTAGAAATTATGGTCTAGATTTGCAACTTCTCATGAAGTTTTAATCAAAATCACAAGTCACAAACCTACTTTATTGCTTTGTAGAATTCAATTCATAATTTAGAACATCAATCACAAACATGCAATGAAAATAACATACATGCACACAATATTTTTCCAGGGAAAAACAATATGCTAAAAACCCCTTATGCTTTCTTGCATTAATAAGATTAATAGAGAATGTATTACAATTTCTAGCTCGCTCTGAGCTCAACCTACAAGTGAATAAACTTTCTCTCTGTTGGCTGAGAAGCTCTAACTCAGACATAGTTAATTTATTCCTTTGCTTAAGCCCCTATTTCCTTGTGCAATTCCTGAGGAATTAGGCCCCTATTGTTTAGGAATTTTCCTCCAATTGATTACACAATTCCCAATGTTGGAGTATTGATTGCATGCAACACCTGTACACTCAAGACTACTCTTCAATTGATGTTACTCTGCCTTGGAATCTCCACCATAGTTGGGGAACTTGAATTCTTTGCATGCACTAGCTATTTTGGGTTGATTGATCAGTTAACTTGATGATCATTGAGTTAGACTTAAGTCTCACTGCACAACTGACCTTCCACTAGTTCCTCCAACAGTTAGAACTAGTTTAACTGAAAACAACTTGAAATAACTAACTAGCAATCACACATGCTTAACTGAACTCCAATCCCTCTAACTCAAATTTACTAAGCAAATTGGGTAACACAAGCCATGTCACGCAAGTTAACTACATCCAAGTTGTCTGTTGATGTGGAAATTCAAATTTTCTCAATTTGATCAAGGAAAAATCAAATTGAGACTTTCTTGCTGCATTTTTCAACACTCCCTCTTAGTAAGAAAGGGATTATCAACCATCCCTATCCTGCACTTGTGGATCTCGAACTTCCCTCTTGACAAAGCCTTTGTCAAAATATCAACATCTTGTTCCTCTGTAGGAATGTACTGTAGCCACATTATCCACCTCTGCACACAACCCTGTAAATGGTTATATCATATATCTATATGCTTGGATTGATTGTGAAATACAAGATTCTCGTAGAGCTTGATGCAACTATGATTATCATAGTAGATCACAGTTGGGTCAATCATTTGACCAAACGATCCCATAATTATTTTTCTCATCTAGATCGCCTCACATGCTGCTTGACTTGTAACCATGTATTCTTCTTCTGCCAAGATGAGTGCCATAGATCATTGTTTCTTGCTATACTAGGAAACCGCTATGGACCCAATACTGAAAATTCCACCTGATGCACTCTTTTGGTTGGATGGACTCCCTGCCAAATCTGCATCTGTGAAGCCACATAGCTTCACTCCCTCTATTCGTCTATACCACAGTGCAAACTTGGTAGTGCCTCTCAGGTACCATAAAACATGATTAGATTCCTTCCAAAATAATTTGGTTGACCTAACCATAGTTTGGCTTAGTTGGTTTACTTCATAGCACATATATGGTTAGGTGTTCATAAGAAACATCAATGAACCCACTAACTATCGATAAATGGTAGCATCCCATTCTTCATCTAAAGTGGCATCCTCCTTCCTCCAGTTGGTCGTTAGAGGTGTCTCCATGGGTTTAAAAATCTCCATGCAGAATCTCTGTAGTATCACATTTGCATACTGCCCTTGAGACACAAATAGTTCCACATCATCTTGTCATACTTCCAACCTGAGGAAGTAGTGCATGAGACCCATGTCCTTCATTTCAAATTCCTTTGCAAGGTCCTCCTTGCAAGATCTGATTAGCTGCTCATCACCAGTCAAATTTAAATGATCAACATACAAGACAATAATAAGAAATTTACCTTCTACCAAGATATGATAGAGGTTCACATCCACTTCACTTTTCGTGAAGCCCAAACCAGTGAGGTAACTGTCGATCCTAGTGTACCATGCACATGGTGCTTGTTTAAGATCGTATAACACTTGCTTGAGTCTACACACATGATACTCTCAATCAAATGTCTCAAAACCTTCTAGTTGCTCTATGTACACCTCTTCCTCAATAACACCATTGAGAAATGTTGTTTTACATCCATTTAGTGGATCTTCCACCCCATCTGCGCAACAAGTGCAAGAATTGATCTAATGGATGAGTACCTTTCTACAAGAGCAAAGGTCTCCTCATAGTCAATTCCCTCAACTTGAGAGTATCCCTTGGCCAAAAATATGGCCTTATACTTCTTCATACTTCCATTTTTTGCATACTTAACCTTGAAGATCCATCTCAAACCCACAATAGATTTATCTGCTGGTCTTGGGTCCACTTCCCAAACAACGTTCTTCAAAATGGATTTGTATTCCTCCACCATTGCATCACCCCATACAAGTTTCTCCACTGCTTCCTCGAAAGAGGATGGCCTAGTCTCTACAAGATTAGTTATTAGAGCCATGTAGCCAGTGTATCATTTAGGTGGCCTTCTCTAACTGCACAACTTTAAAGGATCTCCCACATTTCCCTCACATCCTGCACAAGTCTATCAACTTCCCTCACTCTTTTCCTACCTTCTCTGGATGGTTCTACTTGAGTGGATGTCTCCACTCTCTACTTCTCAATTTGTCGTTGTTCCACAACTTCCTGAGGCTCCTCCTTTGGAGCTAAAAGCTCCACTTCTGATGGGATCTAAAGCTCCCTCTCAAGAGAGCACTACATGGCTTTCTCCTCATCAAACTTTACATCTCTTTGGACAACTATCATTCTAAGGTAAGTTAAGTACACATGGTAGTTGTGAGGAGTTTTTGTGTAACCCAAAAATAACCCCAACTCTCATTTTTTCTCAAGCATCTTCCTAGAATCTTTAGAGACATGGTAGTAAACAGAGACTCCAAAATTCCTGAAGTATGACACATATGACTTTCTCTCTAAGAGAGCCTCTTCCGGTGTAATCATATCAAGAATCTGATGAGGACTCCAGTTCTATAAATATACTGTTGTGTTGTATGACTCTTCCCACAAATGCAGAAGTAGGCCTTGGTCATGTAACATAGCCCTCGTAGTTCCCACAATGCTACAGTTCCTTCTCTCAACCACCCCATTTTGTTGTGGGTTGTGGGGTGTTGTCCACTCTCTTCGAATGCCTTCTTTTGCAAAGAAATTTTTGAATTCATTCAAAACGTACTAACCTCCATTATCACTCCTGAGATCCTTCACCTTCTTGTCGGTTTCTTTCTCAACCAATACCTTGAATTCTATGAACCTGGAGAATAACTCATCTTTCTTCCGCATGAAGAAGATCCAACACTTGCTTGAGAAGTCATCGATAAAACTGAAAAAATATTTGTGTCTATTAGTGGAGGCTATCGAGAAAGGTCCACATACATCAGATTGGATCCTTTCCAAGATTGCATTTGCTTTGTTGTCTCGATCATGGAATGTGGATTTTTCATACTTCCCCAAGGTATATCCTTTGCATACATCTTGCTTCTCAAGTGCTCCTTTAGGGAGGCCAGTGGTTATTTGTTGCATAATATTCAAGGCCTCATGATTCAAATGGCCAAGTCTTTTGTGCCAAACTTCAGTGACATTGCGGCTCTACACTTTCTTTGCCTTACTACTTAATGAAGCATAATCTTCCACATCTAGCTTATACAGGTTCTTCACACAAACCTTGATCTGCTTCACCTCTACCATGGTTTTGTTTGAGGAATACTTTCCCTTTACTGAATATCACAGCATAACCACAGTCTTCCAAAATTGCAACAAAGATGAGATTTTTCTTTAGGCATGGAATGAACATGACATCCTTGAGTCTCAGAGGGGAGCCCGACTCCCTCTAAAAGATTGATTGTACCAATCTTGGTCGCGTTGTACCTTCTGCCATCCCCCAACTCAATATGCATCTGGAGATATTTCTACTCCAAGTTACTGAAAAATTCTTTACACCTTGTCATGTGGAACGAGGCACCAAAGTCCAAGTACCACACTTTCTCCATCACTGTGCTAGTCATGTATGCGATAAGGGTGAAGTCAAGCTCGAACTGTGAATCCAAGGATTCACCTGCTAATCCTCCAGAGGCCTTCTTGCTCGACTTTTTGTGTGGACACTTTGTGGCATAGTGCCCAAATTCATGACAATTGAAGCATTTAATTTTGGACAAATCTTTCTTCTTGCCCCCTTAGTTGGATTCTAGTTTGGTTTGAGATTTATTCCCTTTGCCTTTCTTTCCCTTTCTAAACGATGCAAAATTTTCTTCATTCTCGCCCTTGGATGAGGTTCCATCTCTAGTATTCCACCTTATTTCCTACTATACTAAATCATACCATAAGCATTCCCAACTTCGTAGTTTCTCCCTCTCGTTCATTGAATATTGCTAGCTATTCCAGCTCTTGGGAAGGCCTAGAAGGGTGTGGCTTACCAAGTCATCTTCTGCAACATTAACACCAACCCCTCCAAGCTCATCACGAAATTGTGTAAATTTTCTTATATACTAAGAATAATGTCATTCTTTTGCATCTTGATATTTCGAAGTTTGTCTTTGAGGGTCAATTTCCTATGGCGCTGCTATTCTGGAATAGACCTGTTAGTTCTTGCCACATTGTGTAAGGAGTTTCTTTCCCATGGATATTTGAGACAATGTGGTCCCACACTCCCTCCAAGATTATTCTCCTCGCCTTGGCTACATATTTCTTCCTTTGGGCTAGGTTTTATGCTTTAGATGTCTGTGGTTTTGCAATGTTTGTCTTTACATATTCTAGCAATCCATTGTCATCCAATATCGCTTCCATGTGATCCTTCCATGTAATGAAATAGAGTTTCCTTCCAAGACATACTCTAGTCTTTGCCCATTGAAGGTCATCTTCTCAACTCTGAAGAAATCCTACTACATTGAACTACAAATTTGAACCTCCTGAGAAACAACTTCAAAATTCTTGTTCTAATGTGAATCCTGCTCTAATACCATGTAGAAATTATGGTGTAGATTTGTAACTATTCATGAAGTTTAAATCAAAATCATAAGACGCAAACCTACTGTACTACTCTGTGGAATTCAATTCACATTTTAGAACATCAATCACAAACATGCAATGAGAAATAACACACATGCACACAATATTTTTCCAAGGGAAAGAAATATGCTAAAACCCCCTCAAGCATGCTTGCATTAATCAGATGAATAGAGATTGTATTACAATTGATAGCTTGCTTTGAGCTCAACCTGCAAGTGAATAACCTTTCTCTCTGCTCACTGAGAAGCTTTGACCCAAACTTATTCAATTTCTACCTCTGCTTGAGCCCCTATTTCTTTGCACAATTCTTGAGGAATTAGGCACCTATTATTTAACAATTTTCCTCCGATTTATTGTGCAATTCCCAAGATTGGATCATTGATTGCATGCAATAGTTCCTATACACTCAAGACTAGTCTACAACTAATGTTACAGTGCCTTGGAATCTCCACCACATTTGGGGAACTCGAATTCTCTGCATGCACTAGCTGTTTTGGGTTGATTGACCACTGAGTTAGACTGAGGTCTCACTGCACAACTGACCTTCCATTAGTTCCTCCAACAATTAGAACTAGTTTAACTAAAAATAGCTTGAAATAACTACCCTTGATTGCTAAAAATTAGCAATCACACATGCTTAACTGAACTTCAAGCCCTTTAACTCGAATTTACTGAGTAAATTGGGTGACACAAGCCATGTCACACAAGTTAATTACATCTAAGTTATCAGCTGATGCGGAAATTTGAATTTTCTCAATTTGACCAAGGCAAAATCAAATTGAGACTTTCTTGTTGCATTTTTTATTAGTAGTTGGTTAAGGGAGGGTGGTAGAATCAAAAGGAGGGGGGGGGGGGGGGGTGTTGAGGAAAGATTTTTAAGACTTTTTCCTAAATGAAGCCTTGAAACCTAAAATCTCTAAAACCTACATGAGAAGTGGGACCTTGAGGCCTTATGAGGACGCTAGCTGAAGTGTGGAGATGAAAGAAGCAGATAACTGTGAAATAATAAGAGAGAAACATGAAGTCATTATGGAAGGGGGAAGACTTAATTGCAAGAAAAAACATAAGAGAACTGAGGACTTGGGATACTTAGAATAGAAACAACTATACTTGGTGTGCACATGCAATGAGAACTAAGATTTTATAGAATATATCCCTCCTCTTAAACCATTAGAACTGCAAGTGGAAACCAACAACCATGAGTCGTCACTGTTTGTGTTGCTTGATGCAAGGTAAGATCATGCCAATGGTTCCCAGCTCAAGTAATGACTCACATTTGCACAAGGTCTTCATATCTTTGTGTGTGGTGGTGGAATTGCCTTGCGGTGCAATAAACCCAACTAGTCTTGTAGCATAGTGCCTCCTAACTCTTGCCATATTTGTTGGGCTTTGAAGTGATGATTGAATAGCTACAAATTAAAGAACAATTTAATTCATAGAACTTCCAATGCCTTGAGTTGAGTTCCCACATGATGGGCATATTAAGTGGAGTTAAGAGAGAGTTGGGCGTGTTGTGCCACTCTTGGTGGTGGTGGCCACGCACCTACATGAAATTGTTATTTTGAATGAAAATGAATTTATATTTTTATTACCTTGTTTGTAAATGGATGACGGTCATGATGATGATTATCAACCTCACTAAAATTGATCTATGAAATATTGAAAAATAGAAGGGATTACTTGAATTTCTTTAAAAAATTATTATGTGTTGAAATAACATTAAGAGAAGCTTTACAAGATTGCTATATTTTTTTATGAGTTAGATGGTTAGGAAGGTTGTGACAAATATTTCCAAATTTTGATTTAATGAGAATATACAATTCATTTTTTTTTAAATGATTTTCATCTTCAATATTCTTAGTATCACAAAGATAATAGACTATTTTGTTGCACAGTGTTTCAAAATTATCTATTTTTAAAATTTACTATATAATTTGTGAAAATTTGTTTATATTTTCACAAAATTAATTTGGTTAATAAAAAAAAATTAAGTTTGATCACTTCCATCCATCCATATATAGATATATAAACTTCTCTATTAATTTAATTAAAAAAAATATTAATTATAAAATATTTAATATTATTTTAAAAATCAACTAAAATAAAAAAATAATAATTTCAAAGCAATTTTGATTAGTTAATTGCACAGTTAAGTTTGAAATATAATTATTAAAAAAAAATCAAAAAAAACATTTATAGGAGAGAAGATGTTAATTTGATATTTTTAAGTAGACTGCATTTATTAAGCATTGAACTAGCATTAAGGAGAGGTAATTTATGATTGAATTCAGTTTATAAATTAAAAAATAACTCATGGACCTGAAGTGTCACGATAATATCTGCACTAATTTGAACAACGTGACTTTCATATCCTTTTATTTTTTTTAAACCAGAGTTCAAACCATACCCATTTTCTATGCGAAGGAAATATCCCAGTGAAGTAAATAAAAATATTGAAAATGCATGGAAATGATGACAACGTGACTTTAAAGTTATGTGGACGCGTAAATTAAATATAAAGAACGTTGATTTCGCTAAGTTGGTCATACCAGTCTCCTCCACGACTTGCAGTCCGCGTAAACTCAATTACGTCGCGGTCTCAACCGAATATCACTCCAAATACATTGCATGGTTAATAGAGAACCTGCTAAGACAATAGAATACGAACCAAATTCATGCGCCGTGCCCATTGCCACCCTATATTTAAGTTGACAGAAAAAATTTCAGAAGCCGCCCACTATCAGCCGCAATGATTTGATGAAATTATTTTGCATTTTCAGATTTCATGTGAAAGGACTCCTCGTAAATGGTTGAAAGGTTCCTTCTAAGCGAAATGCCATTCCCTTTTTTCCGCGCCGATGACGCTACGCGCTGCAATTTATAGTAGACAGATCGCGCACTCAAACTAACCTCCACATTTTTCTGGCACTCCAACGGTTCTGAATCGCATCCCTCACCCTTCGTTTCTCCTCTCCCAGACGAAGAAGAATAAGTTATTATTTTGTGATTATTGACACCAGCGACTTCTTGTTCCATCAGACTCGGTAACATTTTGCAGCAACGTTGTCCCACTTTGTTGTGGCAGCGGCGGTTCCGCTCCATGGCAGCGTTGGTTTCCACAGCCAATGCAGCCATATCAGATGCCAACAGAGGATGGCGCAGTTTGTTTAGAGGAAGCAGAAAATAGAGATGCTCGACTTGTAGTTCCTGATCGGCAGAAAGGGGAGAAACATACTCATCGTAGCGCATCGAATCGGCATCGCAGAGGAAGAAGCCGGGCCTCTCTCTCAATATTTGAGCTACCTTTACAGGCTCCTTGAACTCCTTGATCAACCCACCCGCGTCTTCTTGGAAGACCACTAATGTGGCAGTGGGAAGCTGAAGTGATTGAGAAGAAATACAGGCACCCATGAAATGAAAGACTCGGAGAAACCAAAGAAGAAAATGAGCTGTGATTATGTGGTTTCTAGAGGAGAGAAATATTTATATGAGTGGGATGGAGAAATGTGTAGCTGGCGGATGGGAACATGAGGTGTGAGTATATACGTTGTACTGTTCTCGTACTTGTACTAAGTTGGAATTTGTTGTAGTAAGTTGGATGAAGTTGTAAATTTGTTTGGAAATTAATGGAAATTTCGGTAAGATTTTGATAAAATTTGGTAGAAATTTTGAGAAATTTCTGTTATAGTTGTAGTTTCAAGATTTTACATCCCATAAAAGTTTTTGATGATGCTGAATCCATTCCCATCATCAAAAATAAGATTCAAAAACTCTTATATCAAAATTTCTTGAGAAAAAATAATCAGATTCGGGGGATTTTGCATTAGGAACAAATTTGCCAACCCCACTTTGGCGTGAAGGAAAAATTTGATTCAATTGTCAATGGGTTGAAACCGTGGTTAGTGATGTGGCAGGGTGTTTGTTATTTATGGTGAAATACATTATTTTATTATTTTATGTGGCTAGTGATGTGGCATGGTGTTTGTTATTTATAGTGAAATACATTATTTTATTATTTTATGTTTTATTTATTTTTTCACTGTTATTTAGATATACAATTTTTTAGATGACCAGGTTTTTTTTATTATTTTGAATGTATTTTTAAGATATAAATAAATTTTGTCCACAATTAAGTCACTCTTTGATGTGAAGTCACCAGTTTAATTCCCCGCCCCAATCAGAGTGATATAAGGACATATATAAAAAAATAAAAATAAATTTAAAAGTAAAAAAATATAATATAATATTAATTATTATAGATTGCAACTCAATTTTAGTTATTCTCCCCAGCCTTATGGAGGCTTAGGTTTATTTATTTAAAATAAAATTAATATAAATATTTTTGATATTAAATCTATTTATATGTTTAAAATACAATTTAAATATAAAAATTTACAAAAGTAAAAATTTAAAAAATAGATTATATTTTTCTATTAATATCATTTGTTTATTTTAACCAATATATTTTGCAATCTGATCTTTCAAGTGGTTAGGGTAGTTAAAATAAATTTGACTTGGTGAAAGAATCAATTTAATATGACAATTAATAATTTGGCCAACTCATGGTTTTGTCCATAGATTTATGTGTTGTTAACTTATTTAAATGTACAATGACTCCATTGTAAGTTGTCCTTAGGTCATTGTGATATGCCCAATCACTCTTAATGAATATAACCCACAGCATACATTTATTTTAACTTATTATGCCAACTCAACATAGAAGAGATATTGTAATATTATATAAACATTTTGATTT
>APFE030941975.1:36143-68812 GCA_000404065.3 Pinus taeda
ATATAATTTGACGAAGTCAAAATATTTACAAAACAAGACAGTAAAACATCTTCTATATTAGACTAATAATCAATTGGAAATTATTTAATATATTACACTAACACTTAAGTATTTTTTCAGAGAGAAAAATCTGCATAGTATTATATTGAGCCAATATAATGAGAGAATAAGATACAACATGGATCATAAACTTTGCAGGTGAACAAACCCGAAAGGTCAGAAGCAACAGATCCAGACATCTCCAAAACATCATAAGAAGAAACCCTATGAAGACAAATAGAAAACATGCAAGCGAAATACCCTTAGACGATCATGTGTCAACGAAACCGTAAACAGAAAACCGGTTCAGTCTTTCTGATAGATGTCACTAATACATATAAATGGGGAATAACTGTTGGCAAAAAAAACAAAAAAGGTAAAGAGAAACGATCATATCCCAGGGATTGAGAAATTCTGTATGTAGCAAAAACTCTCTCCCTCGGAAATCTTCAAAGACCATAGACCCGGCTCTAAAGATAGCCCCATCTTTGACAAACGATCAACACTTTCATTTTGGGAGTGGTAGATGTGTTGAATAGAGCACTGATCCAGCTTGTTCCAGAAATACATAATCCTGTCCAACCATCCTACCAAATGAGGGCAACATATGTGACATGCACCTTTTACATGGTCAATCATTGTTTTAGAATCCCCGAAGATTGAAATGTTTTTTATACCGAAAAAACACAGAATGCAAGCAAACCAGCGAGAGCTCTCGCCTCGGCCAAGCTGTTAGTTTTGTGCCCACCATTACAAGATATAAAGTATTGTAACTCCTCATCCATTATGACGTGGACTCTGCATCCACATATATTTAACTGCTCAGCCCCGTCAAAAAAAGCATAGGGAATACTTCTGTGAGGATCAACGGCCTCCGTTTTGCAATCCTTATTCAGCATGTGAGATTTGAACGACAACCCATCATGTAAGGATATAATGAGGTTCAAGGAAGACTCTAAAGGCACTTTAGAATCTTTTAAAATCATGGCGTTCCTCCATTTCCACAAATAATGTCATAATAAAAGAGATTGTCTAGAGTCCCTTTGCAGGCACCACCATTGAAATGCATCTTGTATTGAAACAAAAACCACGTGAGGAAAACCAAAAAACATTGACAATTTACACCATATCTGGAGAGTGTATTGGCACTGGAAGAACATGTGAAGGTTAGACTCCTCAGCAGCTTCGCACATAACACATCTACTCGGGCCGTGCCAGCATTTCTTCCTCAAGGTTTCCCAGGACAGATTCCTGTTGTGAAAGACCAACCAAGAAAACAGGATCATTTTGAGAGGGCATATTGCTTTCCAAAAGCTCAGGGGGGAAATTGAGCAAGGGTCGGCATTCTTAGAATGGATCAAATCAGCGTAGATTTCCTTTACATGCACTGGCAACTTGGCTTTTGGAACGATCCATGTGAGTTTATCCAAAGTCCCAGAGCTATGAATCCCCGAACTACAAATAACATTCCTAACTGATTTCCATATCGGACAAAGCGTGTCTGGTAAGTTGTGCTCGTGGGCATCTTTCCAAATTGGAAAAGGCCCATTCCGAGAAGAAATCAGCTTATCCCATGTTAAAAAGCCTCTCATGTGAACAAGTTTTAGGAGGCAGTCGGGGAAAAGAACTTCTTCGCACCTGCCTACAATGGAATCAAGACCGATCAAGATACGGTTGCCAGCAAATAGGTTCCATCTGAGGTTCTTCAAAAAATAAGACTGTATCTTTCTGAGACTTAGCCAGATAGCGGATCCATGTCGAACGCCTATAGTACCTCTCCTGTACCAAAACTCCAGATCTTTGTTGAGCAAGTATTTCTTTCTTATAGTCAGACTCCAAAGACCATCACCGAAAATGCCTCTCCATAGTGTTTTGCACAAGAGCGCTCTTCCGAAAGTGCGCAAATCTAATAAGCCCCATCCCCCCAGCTTTTTTGGAAGAGAGATTTTATCTAGCTTGGCCAAATGAATTTTGTTCCTGGTAGATTTACCGCCCCACATAAAATTGGCCATCAATTTGTTCATCTCGAGTATGATACTCGATGGAAGGAAAAAGACATGTGCCCAATAAATAGCCAGTTACGCTAAAACAACCTGAGAAAGAACAATTCTACCAGCCAATGAAAGGGCTTTGTATTCCCAGGCCGATATCTTTTTGTAGAATCTTTCCACCACCCATTGCCAGTCTGCCTTGGAATAGCCCTTAGCCTTTAGTTGGAACCCCAGATACTTCAAGCCTCCATTGAGCGATCTAGATTCAATACCAAGCAGGTCCGTAATCCATGTCACCAGCTCCATGTTTGTGTCGTTGTGGAAAAGAGAGGATTTACTTTTATTAATATATAAACCAGTAGCTTTCTGGAAACGATCCAGAATATCGTTGAGACAAATCTAGGAGGCTCTACACAACATAGCAAAGATTAGCACATCATCAACAAAGAGGTTGTGTGATAGATAGATTTCCTTACATATCCTGATCGGCTGGCATATTTTCTCGGCAACTGCCTTGTTGATCTGAAGACTGAGGGAATTCATCGCCATTATAAAAATAAGAGGAGAGAGGGGGCATCCATCTCGAAGACCCCTCTCCGCTATGAAGAAAGGAGAGGGCATGCCATTAATAATGACCGAATAGTGGACATCTTCAATGCAAGACATGATCCAATTGATGGATTGTGGAATAAGACCAATCTTTGCCAACATACATCTAATGAATCCCCAATCCAAACAATCATATGCTCTTTGTAAGTCGATTATAAGAATGGCCGCGTCCATATTCCTTAAGATCATAGTAAACAAACTTTCCTGGGTAATTGCAACAGCATCCAATATATTGCGGCCCTTTAAAAAAGCGTGATGGTCCTTGGAGAGGAAAGAGGCCAGCGTCGGTTTCATTCTTTCCGCTATGATTTTGGAAATGATATTGAAGGAGATATTACATAATGAAATTGGTCTGAAATCATGGAAGGATTCAACACTTGTCTTTTTGGGAATTAGAGCAATCTGAGTCGATGAAAGGATGTGGTGAATATTGCTCGACAATCGAGATGCCTCAACCATCCTCAGCAGGTCATCTTTTAAGATATCGTAAAAATGAGAGGTAAATTCTATGGACCATCCGTCGAGCCCAGAGCATTTGTCCTTTTTGAAAGCCTTGATAATGCTAAGAAGCTCTTCTTCGGAGATGGGTTGGAAAAGGTTCGTATTCTCCTCATCATCATACATATTAGGAACCAGCTCGATACCCCATAGAGTATCCTAAAAGTCACAAGCTTCCTTACGTTTATATTGGTTTTTGAAATGTCGCACAGCCTCATTGGAAATGTCATTTTGTGAAACATAATAACCTTCGCTGCCATTACTAATCCTCCATATAGTATTTTTTTCCCGCTTGGAATTTGCATGTTTATGGAAAAATTTTGTGTTTCGATCATCGTCTTGTAGCCATATAGCACGGCTTTTGAGCCACCAAGTTGCCTCCTCCTGATCCAATATATTCTATTTTCCTTTTTCCAATTCTCTTAAACGGCTTATGGTGCCGAGAGAGAGATTATTTGCGGATGATGCCTCTAGGATGTTGTCCATTTTTGCTTGGATGGAAAGGAGCGACTGTCTATTCTTGAACCTCTTTTCCTTTTGCCATTTCTTTGTCACTTTCCTCATAACCACCAGCTTCTTTCTAAAAGACATAAGATGAGGAGATGTATCACTAGATAGCTCCTTCCAAGACTTTGATATGATATCGTTGAAGTCAGGGTCCTCTAACCATGTGCGATTAAATTTGAACGGGTATCCCAATATAAAACCTTTTTCCTGCCAGCTGAGGAATATGGGTCTATGATCTGAAGTGAAGGCATTCCCAATGGAGGAAACAGGCATGCCATCTTGTCTATAATGTCAATTTTCAAAATGAAACGATCAATCTTCTTGGCAATGTATGCCTCACCCGTCCTGTTGTTGTCTCAAGTAGGAAGCATTTTAGAAGGAGCAATATCCACAAGATTATTGTTAAGAAGTTCCATCCTCACACGGTCTGCAAGCGGATCAATTTTTCTGCAGTTGCCCTAGCATTTGTCAGAGCTTAAAGAAAGATTTAGGTCTCCTGCAATCATCAGATATTCTAGCTCAAAAAACCCCGAGGCAAACATTTTCTCCCAAAAAGGAAGTCTATTCTTGTAAGGCGCATAGGTGTTCAGAATATTAAAATGGAAACCATGACCCATGATAGAAGCCGATATAAGAATGCCAGTGAAGCACTTGTAAGCCTTGGCATTGATCCAATCAGGATCCCATAAAACTACCAACCCTCTAGAGAGGCCCCTAGCCTCAAAGGCAACCATAAACCAAGAAGGAAACATCTTTCTAAAATAGGAAATGGAGACCTGGCTGTTGTGCATGGTTTCTTGAATAAGAATAATCTTTGGTCGAGCCGAATGGAAAATGTCCCTTAGCGCCAAAAATTTCGGGTTTGCGCCCAACCCCCTAATATTCATGGAAACAATGAAAGTCATTTGGAAGGCTCACCAGCCATGCTCGCTCTAAGAGGCTGTGAATCATACATGTCGAGAATGGGGACATCGACAAGAGAAAGATTTCTAACTCCACAATCAGAAATAGTCGTCCTCCCCCTAAAATGACGATTCCCACCTCTGTGGGTTTTCCGAACAGTGATGTTCTTAGCCGAGGCCGGGCAGATGAATGGAGGGGAAGGGCACAGAGGCTTGTGAATGGTAAGTGGTTCCAGATGAAGGGATTTTTTATAGAGCAGGAGATCAATGTCACTATTGAAACCGTTTGTCAAGGATGCCTGAGGGGAATTTAAAGGAGAGGATATCACCAAGGTCTCTTTACCTTTTGAGGATGAAGTAAGGTGCTTGACCGGAGAGGGGGGGAGGATGAAATCGAGATGGGGTGGGAGCCTACAATAAAATCTTTGAGGCGCGAGGGGGGAGGAGAAGGGACAGCCTTATCATCCAGAGGCTTGGGTATGGGCGCACATAAGCTAGAGGAGAACTTAATAGAGTCGAGGCAAACAGGCATCTCCAAGGAGACCTTGCGGGCATCAGAGGCAAAAGAATGGTCCTGGGGGGATAGACCCAGAGGGGAGACAGGATCCTTGTCGTTTGGAACCAAACCATCCAAGAGGCCTGGTAGGGATAAGTTCGCAGGGGATGAAAGGTTCTTTTCAGATAGGGGCAAGGAAGAATCGACCTGATAGCTTCGACGGAACAACCTTGGCTTCGGAGCAGCCTTACGCTGACAATTCTTAATCAAATGCCCAGTCCTGTGGTAGGAGGAACACCGAAAAGGGATACCCCAAAAGTCCAGGCGCTGATAAATTTTGGAGCAACCCCACACGATCTCGATATGGTCAGGATATCCCCCCTTGTATGCCTTCTCAATGACAATCCAGGCAATCCTTTTATCCTTTTCTCCACAACACCATGGATCGACATAAATAAACCTGCCAATGGAATTCCCTATCTCAGTGAGAGATTCCGAGGACCACAACTCCAGAGGAAGATTTGGAAGTTTAACCCAAATCAAATGGTTAGATGGTGTGTTATTTATAGGGTCAAACCCATTATACCACCTGTAGAGAGCTAAGAAACTCCTACCACACACCCACGGACCCTTGAAAACAATCTCTAAATCCGAAGCCTTCAGGAAGTGAAAAGAATACCATTCTTTCATGAGACGCGAAATGATGGGGGTGTAACCAATTAAGGGATGCCATCGATCATCAAGCCATTTTCTCATGACCGCGTCATCCATTTCCGCGAAATGCCACCTACCCACCAGTGCCAAATTCTGCAAGCTATCAATTCTATCCGAGAGATGCGAACTATCCAGAGAGATAGCCCGAGGCGGGGAGGATATTTTGACAGGATTCCTGTCTTTGTTGTAATGAGATGCATGACAGTTCATTGAGAAACCTTTTCGATGCACGGGAAACTCCATCCCAAAGGGGGGGGGGGGGCTCCATCTTATGCCACGTAGGCTTGATGATCAAATCGTCTACCGTGTCTCGCCAACCAACAGACACTCTGGATACCTCACGTGCTTTTTCAGCCAAGATGGCGGCCCGGACCATAGTCTCCGTGGCTAATGCGTCCGACCCAACATCCATAGAAACAAGAGAAAATCAAACTGCAGGATAGGGTGGTACAGAAGATTAAATTCTCCCAGGACGGAAACTGAACAAAACACCTAGATGAAGAGAAAGCCAGAATAGAGGAATTTAAGAAGGATAATCCGAAAACTGATCTCAGGATCCTCACATAGAATACTCTGGAAGGAAAGTATAGTACTAAAATGAGCCAGACACAGATGAAAGGCCGACTCTCAGTCAATGGAGATGACGATAGCAACCGTCAAAATGAAAAAAGAGTGATGCAACTAGTTCATAAGTACATCCGAGAGTAAATACAACGTCATAAGAAGGACAAATGAAATCACTCCACGGAAATTTGAAAAAATTTCCGAGGAAAAAAACGGGTAATCCGTGCCCGGAAAGAATTATCGATGAACTCTTCCGGTCATCCTAGAGGAAGATGTAACAGACACCAGTTTGAGATGGTAGAGCATCAGGGGATAGGAAGCAGCTAAGTGGAGGAGGATTCCTGGCATTCTAAACAACAACAATACATCGCAAAGACACACCACCATTTCCCAATTCGAAACCGGAAATCAGTACATGGCTTGTAGATGATAATAGAATGTTTGAGTCTAAGGAAAAAAGCCTTTAACATCGCTGCAATCCAAAGCATGAATATAGCATGAATGGATAATAGAAGACTTATACCAGAAGGAAATACAGAAGAGTCCAGAGATGTAATAACTATAAGAAAAATATTCAGTCAAACAACTTCTGTAATTCCAGGACTCCTAAGGACATAAACAACCAATGCACCAAGGATATGAAGATAATTCAAAACCTTTATAAGAGAAGATATAGAATAACTAACCTCGAAGCCATGAAAACTGCCGAGAGCGAGAGTGCCAAGATCCCCATGCGCGACACACCGCCAGTTCCTTGGGAGGCTTACAGAAACAAGGGATATGAACTAGGGAAAAAAGATAAAGATTCAGGGAAGGATAGCCTCCCCAAATAGTATAGAGAGGCGGCCAAAGGGCTAAAAGTCTGAAAAACACACAAGACCGGAAGACAGTTCCTTTTAAAAAAAACACTAGGTCAGGCGTCAGCACGTCGAAGAGAAAGTCGAGAAAAACTTCCACCTGATAAAGCGGTGTGGAGATGGTTCGGCATGCATAGAAAGGTGATGGATGGAACCGAGACGTGGCAATATCGACAAAAAGGATGCAGCCCAGATGCTTCTAGGAATTTTAAAAATATTCCAACATTTTAATTTATATTTATATATCTTAAACCACCTTTAAAATCTCAAATAATATAAATTACACAGCTCAAATCTATAAATCTACCCATCTTTATCAAAATTTTATATAAAAGAATTACACTGCAACCTTATAAACACAACTTCATCATAGCTTCATGATAGACTATGAATGCATCCAATACATTGTATCCTTGTAAGATAGACGCCTCAAGGATGCTTAATGTTTGCCCCCTCTCACACACATTTTAATTACAAGCGAGTAATAAAAAAAAATGGACGAGAAGCTAGTCTTTGAATACATATTCTCCTAAATTTGGCACTTCTTTTACATTTTAAGAGTCCGCAGCATGTTCCAAAGAAACCCTTATTAGAAGGAATGTACCGATGAGTAATTTTAATGTTTTCCAACAGTTTTCTTGTGTTCCTTATCTTAGTGCTACCTATCTCTTACATTGATCTACATTGGTATATAGTATTCTCTTGTTCCTCGTCTTAGTGCTACCTATCTTCTACATTGGTCTATAGTAGTATGGAATTTAGGAATTTTTTTCGGGAAAGCCTCAATTGATAGTATATGCTTAATATGTTGTTTATTAACATTTGCATTTCTGGTAAATGTTTGGTTTGTCGTTACATTTGTTTTTTTAATAATACAAAAATTATTATAATTTAATTGTCAAATTAGTAGTGGGGATATTTATGGTCGGCTATTAGCTAATGCAGGTTGGTTCATCATCCTTATTCAAGGAAAATTACGTGACCTAGAATTATCTGATAGTCCTAAGAGCAACCCTTCAATTTTGCTAAATATCTCTAGACAATTAACATGTTTCCTTACTTTTTAAGAAATTGAGCTCTTAACCAAGAAAAAATAATTTTAAAACATGCTTTCTAATTATCAATCATAGACTCACCTTTATTTTATTTATTTGTTTTATATATATGTTATTTGCAGATAATGTAGATTATGGTAGAACAATTTTATTTTAATTTTTAAAATTAGAATTAGTCCACAAAAAATAAAATGAAATAAATGTAATGTATCATTCTTAAATGGTTTTTTGGTTTATGTATATGAGTGTGTTGGGGGTGGTGTACTGGTGTTTCTGGTTTATATACCATTTTGTGGGGGTGGTGCAACAATGTTGGTTGATATTAGATGAAGGTTTTAAACTATTTTTTAATCAGACATGATTTTTAATTAGGTTTTATCTAGCTAGTTTTCATCAAAGAGTTAATTTTATGGGGATTGTAGATTTTGTGTATTCAATGAGTATGAAACATATTCTCACAACCATGAAAGTATATGCATATTTATGTCATTCTATGATTTTATAAGTTATATTTTAGGATTCCCCTAAGTGCACTGTGTTAAAGTGTTACTGTAGGATAAGTAGAGGATATACTTTTAAGGATGATGAAATAATTGTTTTTGGACACATCAAGTGGCATTTTATGTTCTGCTAGATCTATTAGTTTGTTCTAGGTTATATTTATGTTGTAAGTCGTTCCCTTTGAGAAGAAATTCCCTCCCGCCCTCTTGTCATCACCCTACTCTGTTAGATTATATGTTAGACGATTAGAGGATGTTCAATCATTTGATCATCACAAGTGAAGGTGGTTTCACTAATTCAATAGGTTGGTTGTTTATTGATAACTACCTTGACTCTAGCAACCTTAGTTGTGGTGCCTCTACTACTATGAAATAAACTAATTTCGCCTTAGCCTTATTAGGATCCAGAACTTAAAGGTAGAGAGAAAATGGGAACTACATCTAGATAAAAGAGATCTGCAACTAGAGGTTTAGGTTCATCTATTCCATAACATCATTAGGAAGAACAATAGACTATGACTCTCATACCAAGGTAAGGAATGTTGGCTTTACAAGATGTTGCCACCTTTTTATCTGATGCCCCATTCCTTGCGTTGGGATAATAGTTTGAGTCATCTAAGCAATTAGTGCTTTATTTTTTGAAGTACAAAATTTGGTGTTCCATTTTGGTTACTTTGCAAAAATTTTACTCATCTATCTCTGGCATAGTAATGTTCATTCATGGATTATTTTGTAGGGCTCCATAATGAAGGATGTAGAAGTTTTGAAGGAAGGCTTAAGATCTGAAAGTAAATGTGTATGCTTCAAGCAACGCCCAATACATGGTGATAATTTGCAATAAAAAAGTGGGGCTTCAACAAGCACTGAAGTTGACATAGCATGTTGTTCTCAACCAAGCACTGCATTAAAGTCTCAAGTGATGCCACAACAGGGGACATCAGGTGCACCTTCCTTTGGAACTACTTCAAAAAGTTGCTCCTTTAAGATAGGTAGGTGATTCAAATGACGAGGCCCTTCTATGGTCCTGTTCAAATTCACTTGATATTTTGAAGTGTTTTTTGATAAAATTTCACTTTTTTATTAGGGGATCACATAACTATGTTAGCTTTCCTCAAAATTTAGGTTATCCTTCCTCTCTCCAACCTCCTTCTAGGTAACGGTTTGGGTTTTGTTCATCTTAGTTTCTAGATTCTTCTACTTGTCAATCTTTGTAGTAGTTAATCCTTGGACTACTTTTAGGTATGTTACATGATTTGGCTCACATTGTCATGTATTAAGTTGTCTTGATAAGATAGTCTAGTAATGAAAAATATACCAATTGCCCCATTCCCCATACCCCATACTCCATTCTGATAACATCAAATCACTGCAACAACATTGATTTAAGTGGACATTTTTTTAAACAGTTTTGTAAAGAGAGGAGAGAAGGTGGAAGATATGTTGACTCGTACGTCATGTCTGCTAAATTTCAAGCTTTGAAGGAAGATTTATGAAGAGGGATTATTAATGGAAAAGACACTAATGTCTCATTTGATAGCTTCCTGTATTACTTGAGGTAAATGGGACTTTTTGTGACTGTCACATTTCATGATAATTTTACGGTTTGGTCATGGGTATTGACATGAGAAAGTGTGAGCAGATCTATACAATACCTCATTTTATATTATGTGTTTATGAAATAAATCAGTTGGTTTTCTCCATGACAATATATTGGCCTTGCAAATATTTGTAAAATTGACCTTTATGTGATGCTTGTGTTTCCTTGTGTGTTAATTAGATTTTATGTTGTTTTTTGCATCTCCTCCATTGGCTTCAAAATGTTTTTGAAATGATTTGTTTTGTTTGTTGATATTATGCATTGTTGATTGGTAGTTGAGACCAAGAGAAGCAAAATTCAGTGACCCGTGATCAAAATATATCTGGATTTTGAGATTTGTTGTCTAATTTTTATTTTTTATTTTTTTTTTCTATCAACTATACACCTATCTAAATATTGTAGTAGACATTCCTATGAGACTTTCTTTTCCAACTAAAGCATTTGCGTAGCGGTAATTTTATTTTGGACCAATTTTAGAAGATTAAATCCCATTTGCATTTGTTGATAAAATTGATTGGTGGTGGAATTATTATTAAATGATGAACATGCTTTTGAAAACATCTCTATGTTTTGTATTGATTCTGTGGGACACTTGACAATTGCTTCAAATACAACCATTGATCCTTCGATACTAAATTTAAAGATAAAGTGAAAGAATGTGACCCAATTTTCAACAACTGCATCTGCAAATTTGACACATGAACCTAGTTACATGCCACATGGTCTAGAACCCTTGCACTCTTAAATAGAACATTGACAACCATTCAATATGATGCAAGAAAACAACCATTATCCCCAATATATTCTTAATGTAGAACATGAACAAAAATGTTGTGGTCAGACATGTGTGGAGATACACCCCAAATCATCCAAAAAGAATATATCCTTTCTTCTATTCATGTCTTTATGAAAAAATATAGAAAGACGATGATTGTACATTTGATTTTTGGTAGCTTTATATTGAAAAGCATAGCAAAAATACTTAAAATGATGACTCGAGTTGTATTGATACTCTTCCAATATGAATGCATCAAGATTCTAGTGGATTCATTTTAACTAAGCACTTTGTCCTCTAATTCTGTACACTATGCTTTCTTTATGCCCTTCTAATGGTGTGAGAAGTGGGGCCCAGGCATCAAAAAGGAAAATGGAATCAAGTCAAAAGAATGCAGAAACAATTTGTGATCTCATCTCTGCAATTAAAAACTCCACATAATACAAAATCATGTTGGTAGGAATAGGACAATGCCCACTTGAGTTGGAAAAAATAATGATAACATTATATAGGATGCGAGACAGATATGGATAGGAGAAAATTACAACACCAAATCAGTAAGCAAATTATTTAAAGAATGATGAGAGTGTGTGATATCCAGTGAACTAAAATGTTGGGGGCATAAAAGAAGAGCACTGCCCGAGGAAAGGACAACATTGAATCAACAAATACATGGCTACTATAGGACTCAGATATGCAAAAGGGAACACAGAAAAAGAAAAAATACTAAATTAAGCATGTTAACCTAGTGGGATAGATCAAAGTGTAAGACTACCTTAAGATTAACATGCATTAGAGGTGAAAGCATCTCGTGGTTCAACTATGCAACCACACAAAGATGGAAGGAGCTAAAGGAAGAATGTAATGCCAAGACTTTCCAAGTTTACAACTCTGACAAGGTAGAAACAAACAACACTTACTCCTACACTATACCACCTATAGTATCATTAAGATGGTGTTCAGAAATCTAGAGCATCAAGATTAAGTTCTTTTCTATTAATAACTACTTGTGAATGCATTTTACTTCTTAAATTAGGATCTTCTTTAACTTATGTTATTATAGTATTATTATTCATCAAACAACTACCAATGCATAAACCATAAAGAGACAAGAGACACAGAATATAGGCTATCAGCCATGGCCAAAACCTCTCCCACTTGAGAGGAAAACCCGAAAAAACTCTTCTTCTTATAGAGACTTCAATTGATGAATACCAAGATCAACACCCTTGACCTATTTTCCACTCCAAGACCAAGTCACAAAACTTCCTTAATGAGATCCTTCTTGCTTTAGTCAATAGAATTCAAACCTATGCTCTACTCCTTCCTTCTTCTCGGCTACTCTTCATAATTTTGTCTTCCTTAACACTGCTTTAGACCTACAACCTTTTTCGTCCCTAATTCAGAAACCCTAACTCATGCATATGACCTTCTCTTGTGCCTTGATTTCCTTCACTTTAGTTGGAGGTCTATTCCTTGGTAACTCTACTTGTAATACACCTTGATATTATCCTTGTTATGACCTATGAGTAGCACATCAAGAGCTTGGATTTTTCTACAGTGGAAAACACTCTTTTCTCGCACGTGTGGAGTAGATTATCCAAAAAAACATATATGAGATTATCTTAATGATGTAACTTCTTTATTCACGTGGATATAGGTGTCCTTCTATGATATTCACATTTCCTTATTGTAGACTTATCCCTCACTGAATTGATTGCCTTCAAATGAGATACGAGTTGCCTATATATAGTGATTTGTCCATGATTATAAGTCGGCTTGTTAGAAGGTGAAACGACATGTCCTTGATGAAGATTATTCATTCTATCTTGTGTTCAAAATGAAGGAGATGTTTTTGCTTGGTATTGAAGGACCTTCTTATTCATTAATTATTCATACAAAAAAGTAACATTCCCAAGAAGGGTCCTTCATACACGGCATAGACTCAAATTGACTTTTATGACTTGATGAAAAAACCTAAAGGCTCACAATGGTAGCCATAAATAAAAATAAAATTCCTTCTTCATGAAACCCATGAGACAAGCGTTACAATAATAATTTTATTTTTCTTATTTACATTGAATACATAAGTTCACAATTACACATGTCATTATGAAGCCCGAACCTAGTTACACTTTTTAACACCCCCTCTTAACTAGGGAGGTATTCATAATGGTACTTGGTCATTCTCAATTTGAATAATTCTCATAAGAAGAGTGGGATTAGTAACCCATCTATTTAGCATCATATCAACCAACATTCTCACATAGAAAGGCCTTGATTAACAACTATATCTCTCCACAATATCTGAGCTCAATGTTGGCAAGACCAAATGAATAGACACCCTTATCATTGCCTCTCTCGGAACATGCTCCACCTGGGTTCTCAAGGTGTGTTCCACAAGGACTATTCTTATATTGGATTCTCATTCCTAAAAGACTATCGATCCTTTATGACTACTCTTATCTTGGATTCCCTAACTCATCCTCAAAGAGCATCGGATGCCATATGTTTACCCAATCCTCCATTTTTTCTTCCCAAGTGAAGAGAAGAATGATGTGTCTATCTCTCCCTCTTAATTTGGGAGGACATAGCTATTCCAATGAGCTAATGTACTCATTCCTGTGAAATGAATGTACCTAAGCTCCCTCTTGGCTTAGGAATTCTTCTTCCAAGTTTCTACCAAGTAAGAAACTTGTTTCCTGGCTCCCTCTTACTTAGGGAACTACATAAGCTCCTCAGGTGCATATGATGGGACAATCAGTTGCTTGAAGAAATCCTCCTCATGATTTCATGAACTTATTTTCTTTATTTAGGAGTCTTCATGTTTGGGATTTCTTCATAGGGCATAGACCATCCATAACTCCTATCCATGAGTTAGTCATGTCATCATCGGAAAGTGTTCCATCAGTCCATATTTGGCTTTCCTTCATGCCATGCTGCCTTCTTCCATGCCATGTTTTCTAAAGGAACTTCCTTCCTGCTACATGGTCAATAGTGGTGGAAGATATCCATAGCTCTTCCCTCAACAACTCTACATAAGCTCATCTAGGTATTTGTTCAAAAATAAAGGAACGAACATTAAATCAAAATTACCTTTGTGATGGCATTTCATCATGACATCTAGTTTGATTCAAGAACTTATACACATTGACACATCTCCCAAAGATATAGATTGTCAAGGGTCTCTTTCCTTTTCAGACTTCATCAGAGTATTCATATCTTTCACAGAGATATCTTAGTCAAATTTTTGAGTCCTTGGATGTTGATTTCCGTTTCCATGGTTGCATATCCCACGATCTCTTCCTTTCTTTATTCACACATTTCATTTCCAGGAACTTCCAATCAAAACTCCTCCAATTATTTTCGACCACCTCATATTACATATGAGGACATATTATGTTGATTTCATCTAGTGAATGTGTGATCCATGCCTTCATGCATTCTTTCGAAGGAGGAGATCCTTGAGCATGCTCTCGAGATAGATCATTTATCCATGTTTATCTGCAACCATATGGCATGAATCTATAGTATCGAATGTAAGCATATATACCTCATTTTCCTTTGTGTCATCTAGACTTCCTTCAACAACTTCCTTAATTGAAAAAAATTCAATCCCTGATCTTCTTCACATATTTTTCATCATACCATCATCCCATGAATTCCACAAGTTTGTAATTCTTGATGAAACCCTTGCTTCCTTTTGATTGGTGAACCTTCCAATGAAGATTCTAATAGAGGATCTTGAGTATCCTCATCCAATAGATGTTTCCTTTTGATAGATGTATGACGACCCTTGTACTAGATGAAATTTCCTTTCTTTTCCATAAGTACCACATAAGCTACAAATGAGGTTTCCAAGACCTATATCCTTCCTTGGGTGGTTGCCATGGACTTCAATTTCAACCATATTTTATGCTTTTCTATGTTGACATCATGATCTCTTTCTTTCAATTCTTCTACGATGTCGTGATGCATCTCATAATTTTTCTTAGTGCTTCATGATAGCCATGCCTTACAATAGAATACTTAAGAATAGGAACTTTGAAAAGAACTTAGGTGAGGAAGACTATCTTAGTCATAGTAGAGATACCTTACTTCCTCTTTCTTGGTCTTCTTATCTTCAACTTCCTCCACTTCATTGGTGATATGGGCTTCTACTCTTCCTCTTTTGATATTGTCCTTCTTGATATTAGGACAATATCTCCTATAGTGTCCATATTCTTGACACCTATAGCATTGAATCCAAGCCATGTCCTTTTTCTTTTGCTGAGAACTAGATTTTCCAAAAATTCCCTTTCTTTTTGTCATTGTAGCATAAGCTTGAATTTTCTCACCTGCTCCTACATTAAATTTCACCTTTAGTCTAGATTATTGAATTTTTCATAGTGACCATAGATCCTAGAATGGAGTAGCTTCTTTCTTCTCATAAATACTTGAAGTAAAGTTACCCCCCTCCTTGAGTAGTGCATTTAGTACAACTGTAATAATTTCTCTATCAGATATGACTTCTCCTAGATCTTGAAGTTGATCCATGATTTCAGATATCCTCATAAAGTATGAGGTTATTCCATATTCCCTTGACATCTCAAGCTTGTAGATTTCTTTCCTTAATGAGGTAACTTCTCCAGCAGTGCTTACGGAATACAGATGTACTAGTTTGTCATAGATTTCTTTTGAAGTTTCGAATTTTGATACATATGGGATGAGGGGATCCTTGATGGATTCTATGAGAATCCTTTGAGCCATAACTTACCTTTCATATACTTTTAAAGTGCTTTAGCATCATCCTTTATTGGTTTGGTGATATATCCTTTGACATGTTCCATAACCTCATTTTCACTCAAATTCATATATGTCCTTTTCTTCCATGCAATATAGTTTGAGCCCCAACCAATTTGTTGATTTCCTTACAAAAATACATTTTGACAAAATCAGATGTGTACATAAATATGCTTACTTGATTGGATGCTCCTTCTCCTTGTTTCTTTCTTGATGTTGGTGATTATATAGAGAATAGAAAACTTTTCCTTGAAGAAGATATTTTTCTTCAATAATGATCCTTGATCCCATAGAGATGGAGATCTCTATGGATATTTTGATGGTTGAGTCCTTGTTCATGAAGATCAATGATGGTTGTTTGATGATGTCTTCAATGGTAAGGACCTTGCTTCAAAAGAGGGATATCCCTTAGAATCCTAATGACAACGTCCTTGGTCTTTCTTTTCTTAGAAAGGAACTTGATGTATAAGTCCTTCAACTTGGGTAGGGTATTTGTGGTCTCTTGATATGGCTTGAGGATTCCAAAAATTATTTTCTAGTGTAGACCATGATCTAAGTGGATATTGGTGGCCACCCGCCTATTCCACTTGGACCCTCACCATTGTTTCTTTCAGTTTTTTACTTTCCTTAATTGTAGCATAGTTTACTATTTTTGGCAATTTTTCAGGTCTTGAACTTCCAGAGCCATTTTGAGGCCCTAAACTACGTTTTTTGGCACAATTTCTCAGTGATTGTTATGCCAATCACGTCGGTTTCTGTATTCCTCAGAGAGATATTTCCAACGAGGTATCATACACGTCAAATGGAGATAATATGACCAAGTTACGACCATGGTAAGTTGGCTGCCCAACTAACCCCAACGAGGCCCATAAACTCTTGGTGTTACATCTCCTTGGGTTAGGGTTTTGGTTGTTTAGGGTTTTCTCTTATTGTTAAATAATAAAAAGGCGCTTTAGCCTCATTGTAACTCAGTTTAGAGGCATGTAGCTGCCACATCTCTTCTAAGAGATAAGCTACCATCGCCTGAGCTAGTCTTATTTCCATTATGTTTATAAGCATATTTCAATATTTGATATTAATGAAATGAAGTGTTATTTGCGCTGCATCTTTGTATTTATGTTTATATTTGTAATTTGTTGTGCTCCTGTTTAAAATTGGATCAGTGGTATCAGAGTGGTCTACTCTTTCTCTTTTTTTCTTTGCATGTCCCCAACAATGTTGGGATATAAGGAGTTAGGGATTGAACTGGTCGAACCTTTGGAGGACTAGTCTCGCAAATCTCGATGACATCTCATGGCAGATGAAAATAAAGGTGAGCATGTAGGAGAACCTATCAAAATCTTGCTTGAAGAATCCCTTAAGCGAAAAAGGAACACGATGATGGACAAATTTTCCCATATCCTTTTGTGGCTACCCAGGGGCGACGCATCTACTTCCAATAGCAACTCTAGAAGCTCCAACCTTTTAAGGTACAAGTCAACTTTGACATTGACATATTTTAGGGTCATATAGATGTGGATGTCGTAGATAAATGGTTAAATCTACTAGAAGGATATTTTTTTGTTCATGATTTTTCCAGCTGAGAAAATATCACTTTTGCACTTCTCAAAGCCACTCCCCACGTCAAGGACTAGTGGGAAACCTACTGCAAGTAGAAGGATGACAGTACGACCTCATTATTTTTAGTCGTGCCCACTTGGAATTCATTCCAGGATGCCATCAAGGAGGAGTACTACCTTGTCGGAAGCTATGAGGATAAATACATAAAGTGGACCACGCTGTGGCAGGGAAGGGACCAAGACATGCCAAAGTTCACCAATATTTTTCATACGCTTCTCACAAAGTTGGGTATCAAGGATTCTGAGTGGAATTTGGTACTCAAATACTACGACTACCTACATAGGTACATCTAGGATGAGATGGAGTTCTTAGACATCTCCTTGCTTGGCACGCACACTGATATTCTATCAAGATCGAGCATAAGTTTAAACAAAAGAAGTGAGACTTTGGATCTATGAATCTGAAGAATAAAGGACAAAGCCAAGGTGGGGTGACCCAAGATAACTCATCGAAGCTATAAGAAAAGAACACCACCATAAAGTCAAAGAAGGACATAGGAAAGTGATGTGAGTTCCATAAGAGCCCCACTCACAACACAAGTGAGTGCCCAACCAAGTAGTCGTTGGTGGCCAAGTTGAAGGCTTCAGAATTAGATGCATGTTCTGACCCTGAGTTAGAACCTGACAAGGGGAATGAAAAAGGGAAGAATATTATTGATGTGGGGCCCAGTGCCACTATTTCCACCGCCAAGATCCAAAAGAATGAACCTGAAGATCCAGAGGAGGGGGAGCGTATTTTCCACTCACAAATGTGGGTGAAGGGTTTGTCGTTGCAATTCGTTGTCAACAATGGTAGCCAGAAGAATCTCATTTTAGCAGAGGTCGTGAAGTGGTTGGGCCTGCTAACCATACCACACCTACAGCCATACAACATTGGGTGGCTTCACCAAGAACGAGATCTCCGAGTCAACCAGCGATGCCACCTTCCCTAGAACATCAATACCTTCACATATGAGGTATTGTGTGATGTTTCTCATTTCGACGTTTGTTATGTATTATTAGGAAAACCATACTTGTGGAAACGACATGTTGTATATGAGTCTAGACCTTGCTCTATGATTATTTCTTTGGGTAATACGTTATACAGGATATCGGAGTTAACCCCACCTACCGCCACCTCTTTGATCTCTGCTAACAAATGCAGTAATATCATCTCCCAGACTAGGAAATTTATTCTCTTTCTGGTTCGCTCTCAAAGTAA
The DNA here is from genome assembly GCA_000404065.3 of Pinus taeda. Classification (NCBI taxonomy): domain Eukaryota; kingdom Viridiplantae; phylum Streptophyta; class Pinopsida; order Pinales; family Pinaceae; genus Pinus; species Pinus taeda. The sequence continues at coordinate 54,850 of APFE030941975.1, forward strand.
GGGGAAGATCATAGCCACATCCATGGCCCTCGGGAAGGGTTCCTCCACGCAACAGAAGCAGGTGGATATGGTCATGAAAGAATACAAGGACATCTTCTTCTCACCCACAGGGGTACCATTGCACTCTTAGGTCAAGCATTTGTTCGATCTAACTCCAAAAGCAACTCTACCCAACGGGCCAATATATAATCGCTCCATTGTGGAAAATGCTAAGTACAAGCAGCGACATGATCAACATTGGGTGCCACATAAGTTTCAGGTGGGCGACAAGTCTAGTTGCATTTACAGAAAGAATGCCTTACATGAGCCCATCAGAAGCTCATACCACTCTGATATGGTCCTTACACCATTACCAAGGTTGTGGGAAACAATTCTTTGGAGCACAAAATTCTCCCATTCCTTGGCTTGCACCCAATGTTCAATGTAGATTGCCTTCAGCCATATTGTCCACCATTGTTGGACACATATGACATTGGGGAACATCTGACACCAACAGAGCTCAACCCAAACTGCATGGAACATGCCACAAGTGATCATATTATTAACACATATATCAATAACACTCGGCAATAGAGGATACAACTATATCGAGTTGTCAAAGCAGACCAAATTTTTCACCAAGGCAAATGGCTCACTAGAAACCAAGTTCAGTAGAAGTTTCCTCATCCCATGGAGGAACTCAATGCATTGGGGACCATTGCTTCTTAAGGGGGAAGGACTGATCCAGGTGGATATTGGTGGCCACTAGCCTATTTCACTTGGACCCTCACCATTGTTTATTTCAATTTCCTTAATTGTAGCATAGTTTACTATTTTTGGTAGTTTTTGGGGTCCTAAACTTCTAGAGCCATTTTGAGGCCCTAAACGACGTTTTTTTGGTAAAATTGCTCAGTGATTACTATGGAAATCGCTTCGTCAGTTGTAACCTTCGGAGAGATCTTTCGAATGAGTTATCATATGCGTCAAACATAGATAATATGATCAAGTTACAACCTTAGGAAGTTGGCTGCTCAACAGGGCCCATAAACTCTTGGTGTTACATCTCCTAGGGTTAGGGTTTTGGTTGTTTAGGTTTTCTCTTATTGTTCAATAATAAAAAGGCCCTTGAGCCTCATTATAACTCAGTTTAGAGGAATGTAGCCACCACATCTCTTCTCAGAGATAAGCTACCATTGCGTGAGCTAGTCTTATTTCCATTCTGTTTGTAAGTATATTTCAATATTCGATATTAATGAAATGAAGTGTTATTTTTGTTGCATCTCTGTATTTATGGTTATATCTGTAATTTTTTGCATTCCTATTTAAATCTGGAGCAGACCTTTTCTTTGATCTAGGGTTTTTTATACTTATTTTGTAGATCTTGGCTTCAAGATGATCTTCCAGATTTCCTTTGATTCTTTCTTTGAGATTTTTCCCTTGATAAGAATCCCTTCCTTGACTTTGTTACCTTAGCTATGGTACCATGTTGAGAAATCTAGGACATCGATGTTAAGTGATTTCTCTTCTATTGAGAATTGTTTGTGAATGCTTTTTACTTCTTAGATTAGGATCTTCTTTTACTTATGTTATTATAGTATTATTCTTCATCAAACAACTACCAATTCATAAACCATAAAGAGACAAGAGACACGAAATATAGGCTATTAGCCAATGCCAAAACCTCTCCCACTTGAGAGGACAACCCCAACAAATTCTTCTTCTTATAGAGATTTCAATTGATGAATACCAAGACCAAGACCTTTGAGCTATTTTCCACTCCAAGACAAAGTCACAAAGGTTCCCTAAAGATCTCCTTCTCTATTTACTTAGTAGCACTCAAACCTCTGCTCTTCTCCTTCTTCTCGTCTACTCTTCATAATTTCAGCTTCCATGACACTGCTTCAGAACTACAACCTTTTTCGACCCTAATTCATAAACCCTAACTCATGCATATGACCTTCTCTTGCGCCTTTATTTCCTTTGATTTAGTTTGAGTTCTCTTCCTTGGAAACTCTTCTCATAATATGCCCTGATCTTCTCCTTGCTATGAATTATGAGTATCACAAAAAGAGCTCGTATTTTTCTGTAGTGGACACCACTCTTTTCTCACACATGTGGAGTAGATTATCCCAAAAACAAATCTGAAATTATCTTAACGATGTAACTCCCTTATTCACATGAATATAGGTCTCCTTCTATGATCTTCACACTTCTTTATTTCAAACTTATCCCTCACCAAATTTCATGTCTTCAAATGAGATACGAGCTTCCTATATATAGTGATTTGTCCATGATTATAAGCCAATTGTTAGAGGGTGAGCCAACATGTCCTTGATGAATATTATTCATTCTATCTTGTAACTGACTTCAAGGAGATGCTTTTTCTTGGTCTTGGAGGTCCTTCTTATTCATTTAATGACTCATACAAAAATGTAACATGCCCAAGAATGGTCCTTCATACTTTACATAGACTCAAATTGACTTTTATGACTTGATGACAAAACCTAAAGGCTCACAATGGGAGCCAAAACTAAAAAAAAAATTACTTTCTCATGGAACCCATGAGACAAGCATTAAAATAATAATTTTATTTTTCATGTTTACATAAATTACATAAAATCACAATTACACATGTCCTTATGAAGGTTGAACCTAGTTACACTTTTCAACAGATGGGATCGACTTTAGAAGAGAAAGGTTGAGACACAATCTTCTAGGACAACTAGTGCGAAAATGATGCAAGGATGGCATCACAGATGATGCACCTCATAGGAAAATTGTTGCAGGAAAACACACAGGCATTGAACCCCTAAAGAATCCAATTAGCTAAAACATTTTAGGGACTATTACTCAATCCTTGTATATAGGGGTATCCTCCTTTTGCAATGAACTTACCATTTAAATTTTTAAATGCATTCATGTTTTTCATAATTACTTGTTATATATTTTGGAAGGTAGGCAACCTCAAGCTATAAAACGTCTGCCCTATAGATACTTGATCTTGTGGACATTTTAATAAAATATATATCTACACATTCTATCTATCACATGATGACCACTACAAATAATTTGGTGCTAGAAAAACTACTAAAATATATATAAAAAAGTACGTTTAATGCTTGTTATTTCTCCCTTCATGGAGGAAATGGTACCTAATTTCCAATAAATCCAGGGAAATTTCTCGAAGGGAAAGCTACCTTTAAAACCAAATATGTAATAATATAATTGTGTGGTAAAGTTATGGTCATGATATGGAGAAGTGTATCTTCTAAGAGTAGAAACAAAAATTCTTGACTGCTTGGTACAAGGGTGGGTTATTCTATCATGTTGAATAATCTTGTATGGTAGACCATTGAATTTCCTCCTTGCTAATGAATAACACTTACAACAAAAGGTCATCATTTTTTGGCAAGTGGAAACTCTAGAAAAAATAACACATAATCGAGCCATTGAAAGGCTTGTCTGGCCTTCAGGTTTGTTAATATATTTATATTGTTTGGTGTTTATCTTACAATATAAATAACAACTAGTCTACTCTACTACAGTTTGTTGAAGACCCGTGAATCAACAAATAAATATATAAATTTATACACCTTGTGGTTTTAATTGAAGCTTATAATTCTTATGGTAATCATCATCTTATTCAACATTCATTCATATTGATATTGTGTGCTAGAGAGAATCACAACAAAACATAGGAAGAACATTACATTCAACAATATCAATAAAAGGAAAAATAGAAAAGATAGCAAAACACCCAAAAACACATATGCAAGTTGATCAACAAATTTTCACCAGCCAAATGATAGGGACATGGATGTGCTTCCATAAGAAGATGGAGAGCTTAAATGAAATGTTGAAAGAGAAGATTCTTTTGACTACCATTTCCTATGATTATGTGATTCAATCAAAATTTAATCTACCAACTAAATGTGAATATATATATTCTTTATAGCAAGAAAAACAATCTATCATCATGAGCACCAATTTAGGTTTAGAAGTGTTCATATTACAGAATCTCATTACCTCATATTCTTTGTTTTTTAGCTTGTAATTTGTGATCCTTCTTAATTTTATTGTCCTTACAATTGAGACATTCTCCACTGGGAACTTGTAATGACCATAGTAATTATGATATTGACAATACTTTTGTGGTCCCTTATCCTAAGGCTTACACCGTTTATATTTAAAGTTTAAACATTTACCATTTTGTCCATTCTTCCAACTTAGGGTGAGTAGAAGTAAATGCACATGATTTAGAAGATGAAGCATTTGACTTTTTTGAAGACCATTGTTGTAGCTTTACCTCAATCTTCAGGACAAAGTGGAAAGTTGCTTCAAAGAAGTGATATTGAAAAGCCCCATTCCTTGAGACGAGGAAACAATTTTGAAATGGACTTATTCAAGTGTTTCAAACTTTAATATGAATCTCTCCTTTCCGATTTAAGAGACACTTTGTAAATTGCCTAAATTGTGTTTGTTGTGCAAACTCATTTTCTTTGGATCCCAGGGGATAAAATATTTAGTGGATTACAAACAAAAATTGATCCCATTGCTAAATTTCTTGTTGATCGATAACATTAAGGAGTTGAACCTAAAATTGCTACGAGGTAGGTTCTTGGTCATTCATATAAACTAGAGCTATCATTTTTTTTTGGGCTCCCATCAAATGATAAACCTAAAACTAAGCTTAATGATGAGGTTCAAAATTCTTTTGATGTTCTCAAGTTTCAAATGGAATCCCCCATAAAACCAATTGAATAAAAAGGTCCATTAATTTCTATTCAACCTTGACGTAAAGGAATCAAAAGTTTAGCCAATTCAAAGGAATATGAACATAAGAATGCACTAAAACATTCAATTATCAGTCCAGGTGACAAAGTGGGGCAACACGATGAACACCCATCAGGATAACTAAGAAAACGGGAGAATGCAATAAAACTGATAACAAATTGAAAAGTCTAAAAGTCAAACAACAAAGGTTTAAATGTGGCCAAATATTAATTCCATATCAAACACTTTTGAGGATCCTTCAGTCAAATTTGTTGATACTCTTGTCATAAATACATGAGATTGAGAAAAAAAACTAGATTTAGGTTATATTATTTCTTTCCTCTTAGCCTAGCTATCATTGTATTATTAATGAATTATCCTCCTTACATAACTTTATAATGTAGATGAGTTGATTTTGTTTATATTTTTAATTTTCACAATGAATATTAAAAAAATATTTAATTTGTTACATCAACTTCTCATTTTCATTGTCCTTTCCTACAAACCAATATTCATCTTCATTATCCTTTCCTTTAAAGCAAACTTCACTATGAAAGAATGCAAATACTACCTTATCAATAATAAGGTAATAAAGTAGAAATATATCTATTAGGATGCAATGCTAAAGCTAGTGCTCCATATAATTTCTTTATATTATAAACCACAATTTACTGGTATACCATTATCTGAGCCTTGAATGGAGTTTGGCCTCAGCTGCAAGATGGACCTGCATCCATCAGTCCAATTAGGTTGGGATGGACCAAATTTTTGAAAAGGTGGGTTGGGACGAATCATTTTTTTTAGAAGGCATGCTTGATTTTGATATATACATTTAGACTAGAAGATAAATTTGAAAATTCTGAAGTCTAAAATAAAATGTGCCTAGTACAATTTTCAGTGGTTGTTTATTCTCTAGTCTGATTTCTCTCCTTTGTTCTTGATCCTTAAAATGACTCCCTGTCTGGCCAAGCAAGAAAATATTGGTAAACATCATGCACAATGCCTACCATATCACCAAACTTGATACTTTTAAAGAGCAGTGCCCAGAAAATATAAACAACAAGATTGCAAAAAAACACAAGTCTTTTTACATGTTTTCTTCTTTGTAAGAATGCCACCCATGTGATTTCTCTTAAGTTTTAGCACCACCTACAAAACATCAAACAACTATTACATATGCACAAAATGAATGTGGGAATTTTTTAGAGACCAACAACTTGAATACCTGTCCATTTTGTCATGTACACAAAAAACTAGTTTCCAACGCAGGTCACCCACTATACATATCGTAACCAAACATTGGGGATGGCCAAAGGAGGGATTAGCTGGAGCTTTAGGAAACTTCATTCCCAAAGATAAACACAACCCGCCTAATTACAAACCATTTTACATAATTTCCAATGGAATGATCAGTTAATGGTGAGATTGACAGAGTTTTCCCACTAGAGTTCCATTCTTGTTGTAGTTTGGCCCGCCCAAATGGGATGAATTTTAGAGGGATTAAGACCCTATGAAAGTCTCAAGTGATTTTAATGGAATAGTTACCTCTCACAACTAGCACCTAGGCTAAATAAGGCTCACCATATGATAGGAGGAAAAAAGAGGTTGAAGAAAACTAACAGTCTGATATCTGAGAATATAAGGTATTTTTAGTAGTTTGATGTACATTAAGTCCCAAGAGGTATGTGATCCTCAATCCTGGAATAGGTCCAATCTATCAGGCTGAAAGTAGGAAACTTAAGGAACTACGAATTCAATCCCCGGATATGACACTTGAAAATGTTGCTTTATTCAACATTTTATGTTTTAAAGAACAAATTCCAATTAAAAATAAAGAAATTAATTGTTTTGTCCTATAGGAAATGTGTACACAAACAATTGATGAAGCAAAATAAAGTCACATTTTCTATGAAAAAACCATTTTAAGAAAAGAACAGAAATGATAAATGGTAAAAAAATGATGTAAGGAAAAAAATCCAGATTGAAAAATGAGCATTGTTAAAAGAGTTCACTAAAAAATTAGCTTAAAACCAAAAATGGAGACTGTTGCATGCGCTTCATGATGGATTCACTAAGAGGTGGGAATTTTCAAATGGTACTCATTACATTAAATAGATCTTTAAATAAAACTCACTCTTTTGACTAGTGTTATATCATAACAAAGAATGCAAATTGCCAATGGAATAATCAGTTGATGGTGAGATTGGTAGAGTTTTCCCGCCAAGGTTCCATTATTGTTGTGGTCTTTCCCACCCAAATGGGATGAATTTATAAAGGTTTTAGACCCTATGTAAGTATCAAGAGTTTTTACTTTTATCTTCTATGATATTATTTCCTATATTTGCAACATGTGGTGCAATTTCTAGTTTAACATTTCATAGATCGGTTTCTAGTTACAAATTCATTTAATTGGTACCCATTACACCTTATGCATATTTATTTCATTTTAATATTATTTATGAGTTATTTTTTGGGATCTTTCTATTGTCATAAAGATTTGGGATAAGTAGTTGACATATTTTCAAGGATAATGAAATTAGTTTTTTTCTCAAATATCAAATTCTCTCATAAGGGTTTTCTAGAGAAAATAATTATGTTCATTGTTGGTGTGTGATTGCACTTATTCTTTTCTATTTTCCATATTTTATCTAATACATGCATAAGCGGAAAATCAATAATTAAAAAATCTAAAATCTACAAGAATTTAACCTTCATAATATAGATTTTCAAAACCATCTTTCTTTGCAGAATGTTTTGAGAAGTTGTAAGGGGTCCAAAAATAAATTTAAGCTACAGTGAAAATTGGAATCACAACTTTCCTCCCTTCAATCACAACGTCACTCATTCACACAACCCAATGTGGTGAATCTACAAAAATAAAATCCCTTTGATGATGAGTTTCATACTTCACTATCCTCTAATCTAGAGAGAATCTCTAAAAGCCATATCAACAAAGGTAGTTTTTTACATCAAAGAAAATCCTCTGGAAATAAAAGATCTGCTAGGTTCAAAATTCCCCCACTTTCACAACTAACAGTAGATTCATTCTCCATAAGGTAGAAATTATCAAATGAAATCCAAGAAAAGAATATTCCAATAGAGCAGAAAAATAATATCATCCAAGAAATCCTAACATCCATTAAAGAAGATAAAATGAAATTGTATTAAAATATAGAAAAGTAGTTGGCTAGCATCCTTGAAGATACCCTAGGAGAAGAACTTGAGGAATTGTTTGGTACCAAAATAACAACCATGATTAAAGAAGAAGTTGGTAAATATATTCTTAAAGATAAAATGGAATGATCCTTACACCCTTGTTTAATGGGTTAGAATATAGAATTGTTATCAACATTGATATCAAGGTACTAGATTATAAACAATATGTTTTAGATGCATAGATAGATATTGGCGCAGTGATTTCATGTGCTAGATATACTTCTATTCCACATTATTTTTCGAATCCAATACAATTTTCTTTAGGGTCCTGAGCAATACCAAAGTGTCTATTAAATGTTATGCATCTGATTTTCTGATCATCCTTCAAGTTTGTAAGGTCTATGTAAATCTATATTGCTTTAATACTAGAGCTGACATCCTATTAGGACAAGATTTTGTAAATAGATGCTTACGTATGGAAGTCAATCATGGAATGATTAGTTTCCATACCTCAGGAAAAATTATTATTGTGCCAAGAAAAAAAATTTATTTGAACAAAGTTGCATGTAGTCCCCCATATGAAGTTGAATATATTTGACAAAAGATAATCAAACTTAATAAAAATTTAAAGCATGCAAAACTTCATGGTGTAGAAGTAATGAGTGAGATCAAAAACAATATAGAGAAATATTATACATGAGATTATCCAAATTTATTTTGGATGAGAGAACATTTTTTTGATTTCACATATAAGGATAATTATAAGCCAAAACCGAAAAAATATTCAAGAAACCAATTTTCTCCTACATAACTAGAGCTATGCAAGCATGAGATTGCGAATCCGCTTGAAAGAAAATTAATAAAACCCAGTAGAAGCCCATGGGCATGTCCTACCTTCTATGTCAATAAACACCGCTAGGAAATAACGGGAAGACCTTGCTTATGAAAAATTACAAAGCTTACAATCAAGCCTATAGCCATTACCTTCAGAGGATTTCTTATTTGCAAATATTGGGTCAAACAAAATCTTTGGTAAATTTGATTTGAAAAGCAAATTTTGATATATTGGAATAAATCCAAGGGATAGGTATAAGAAAACATTCATCATTCCCCAAGGACTATACCAATAGAAGGTAGGCCCTTTGGGACTAGAGCTAAATTACCCTTCTTCACACAAAGAGATACTTGATGTTAAGAATGGCATCAAAATATTCTGGTTATTCTTAAATCCTATGCATTTTACAATTAGGGATGATTTAAAATATATGAGAAGGCATGTTATCTACCTGAGAGGAGCAAATATCACATTTGGCATAGGTGTTGTAAACATTAAAGAACCCCGAGCTACTAGCAAACCTCAAGAAGTGTGAGTTTACACAGTAGTCTTTGGTGTATTCGGGGTATGTGATAGATGGAGGAGTGTTGAATATAGATCTTGTCAATGTGGAGGGCCATCATGAAATGGCTAATGCCTACAAATGTTTATGAGGTTAAGAGTTTCACTGGGGCAACACGATAGCTAAGTTTATAGCCTCATTTCTAGTTGTAGCAGTTCCACTTCACACCAAAACAAAAACTGGAAATAGTTTCCAATGGGGAAAGGGTCAATAGAGGGCCTTTGAGGATATAAAGAAGAATATTAATTAAGCACTTGTTCTGCCACTACCAAACTTGCAGCAACCCTTCAAAGTGGATACATATGCGAGTGGGTATGATATGGGAGTAGCCTTGAAGTAGGAAGGAAGACTTATATGTTACCATTCTGATGTATTTCATAGGGAAGTTATTAACTACCCTACCAACGACAAGGAGCTATATGCCCTAGTCGAAGATGTGAAGAAGTGGAAGTAATATCTAATGGGAAAGGAGACAATGATCCACACATATCACCAACCACTATGGTACTTGTAGACCTAGAGTAAGCTAAAACATTCCAAGCATTACAAATGGATCGGGTTTATACAACATTTTCATTTAGTGATTAAGAACAAGAAGGGAAGCACAAAAAGGTTGGACAAAATACTTTCAAGACCACCCACATCAAAGATCATAGATTTGGGGAACTTTAATGCACATGGATCCATTCACCCATGATGCATATAGAGAGGCATATTCATAGGATGAGGAATTTAGGGAGGTGTTTCAACAATTACAAAGCCAGAGTTATGGGCACGATGGTGATAGCATTGTTGACTACCATCTCTAGTATGGGTTACTCTATATGTTTGATAAGTTATGTGTCCCTAAATGTGAGTGATTGCAACTGATTAGAGAGGCTCACAACTCCAAGGTTGCAGGGAAATTTGGCGTATGAAAGACAACGTCCAACTTGAAGAGGTATCTGTATTAGCCCAAGATGTAAGAACATGTAACTAGGTTCATAAGAGGATGTATGTTTTGTTGATCCAACAAGACTAGTAATAGGAAATATGGTCTATATCATCCCTTACCTATACCCACTCATCCTCAGGAAATCATTTCCATAGAATTTTTGAGAGGTTTACTAATAACCAAGAAGGGACAACTACATGTTCTTGGTAGTTGATAGGTTTAGCAAGATGTGTGTTATGATTCCCTATTAAAATACCACCAGTGAGAAAGAAGCAACAAACTTGTTCTTTGGATAGGTATGGGTGCATTTTGGAATACCAAGTAGCACCATTTTAGATAGGGACATAATATTTATTAGTGAATTTTGGACTACATTGTGGGACAATATGGACACCAAGTTGAAGAGGTATACAACATTCCATCCATAGATAGATGTGAAGACAAAAGTAGTCAAAAAGACTTTGGTACAACTTTTTAGGGGTTATAATTAGAAACATTGGAAGACCAGGGATGAAAATATGGTATATATAAAACACTCTTATAATAGAGCAATCCGCACTTCTACTATTAAGTCCCCATTTCAAAATTGTTTTGAATATTTGTCGACTCCAACTTTGGATATTAGATATGTGAAGCAAGGAGGAGAAAGGGAGGACCTTACAAGAGATGCCTTGAGGGAAAAAAATATTGTTGAGAAGATCAGAAAGATCCATATAAAGGTAAAAGAGACATTACAAAAGTCATAGGAAAAATACAAGGCCAGGCATGATCAACACAGAACAGAGAAGTCATTTAAGGCGGGAACCAATTTTTGGCTATAGTTGAACAAGGAGAGGCTACATGGTCTTGGTAAGAAAACTAAGGCTCTGCAGTATGGTCTGTTCAAGATACTAGAAAAGGTGGGTGATAATGCATATCGACTTATTCCACCACCATACATGCACTTTTACTCAATTGTGAATGTAGAGAATATGAAACTCTAAGAGCCTTCCATGCCAAATCAAGAAGAAGAACATATCCTACCTTATGCGAAGGATTTGGCACCAAATTCTTAGGAAAGATATATTTTTGAAGAATAGGTCCAAAACTATGAGACATGAGTAGCATGACCTTTAACAGATTTGGTTGAAAGGACAACTTCAAGGTAAAGCTAAATGGTACATTTGAGAGAATGTGGAGGAAAATTTTCCTCACCTCATTTACTAGAATCTTGTGAAGTGATGTGAAGTGATGTTCTTACTGTCTCTTAAGAATAACATCGGTTTAAGTGTTCTGGAAATATGCCAATATAGTACCCTTGAAGGAAAGTTTGTAAGTAATTGTTATCACCAAGTTTAAACTGTATCACTAGCTTCAAGTCAAAGAAGAAGACACCTAGACAATTTCCTTCAAAACTAGACAAGGTTTGTATGAGTGGCCAGCCATGTCATTTGGGTTATGTAATGCACCAACTACATTCATGATACCAATGAACGATGCATTATTCCCTTGTTTAGATTCATTTTTTATTATTTATTTGGATGATATATTGGTTTACAATGCAACCTAAGAGGAGAAAATATCACACTTGATGCAAGAGATAAAGATTTTCCAAAAGCAACAACTATTGGAAAATCTTAGTAAATGTGAGTTTGCATGGTAGTCATTGGTGTAATTAAGCTATATGATTGGTGTAGGGGAGCTTAATATAGATCCTATATATATGGAGGCCATCATGAAGTGGACAATGCCTACAAATGTCTATAAAGTTAGGAGTTTCGTTGGAGAAACATAATAATTAAGGAAATTCATAGCTTTATTTTCAGTTTTAGATACACCATTCCATGTTAAAACAGTGAGTGGAAAGAGCTTCTAATAGGGGAATGTTTGGCAAAAGGATTTTTAAGAGTTTAAAAATAAAATCATCCAAGCATCAATTCTGATGTTACCAAAACTATAACAACCCTTCGAAGTGGAGATGAATGCAAGTGGGTATGCCATGGGAGTAGTCTTGATGCACAAAGGAATGCATGTATGCTATCATTCCAAAGGATTTCATGGGGAAGTTTTCAAACACCCTAGCTATGACAAGGAGTTCTATTTTTTGGTACAAGCTATCAAAAAGTGGTAACATTATCTAATAGGAAAGGAAACCATCATCTACATAGATCACAAATAGTTGTAGTACATGTAGGCCTAAAGTACGCTACAAGAGACTAGACACTACAAATGGATGTGGTTCTTACAACAATTTGATTTAGTCATCAAGTATAAGAAGGGTGGCATAATCAACTTGGACGAAATACTTTCAAGGATGCCAACATAAAAAAATATAGCTTTAGGAACTTTGATGCACATGGATCCTTTCACCCATAATGCATATGAAGAGGTATACACAAAGGATGAGAACTTCAAGAGGTGTTTTAACAATTTTAGAGTTATATTTATGCATAAAATGGTGACAACATAGTTAAATATCATATCCATAATGGAGTACTCTATAGGATAGAAAAAAAAATTGTTCCTAAAGGTGAGAAACTTTAGTGAAATAAAAAGTGTCTAACCTCCAAGTTTACAAGGCATTTTGGTGCAAGGAAGACGGTGGCGAACTTATACATGTATGTGTACTCGCCTAGATTGCAAGAATATATAGAAAGTTTCATTAAAGGATGTATTATTTGTTGGACCAACAAACTTAGTAACAAGAAACATGGTTTGTACATCTTGTACCCACTCATCCTTGAGAAAGTATTTCCATGGAATTTATGGGAGGTTACGAACAAAAAAAAGGGCATAACTATTGTCTCTGGTAGTTGATAGGTCTAGCAAGATGTGTGTTCGCATCCCTTATAGAAATATGATAAAAGGGCAAGAAGCTGCAAACTTGTTCTTTGAATAGGTTTGGGTGCATTTTGTAAGAGACCTCCCTAGGGTCTGCTAATAGATCTAATTTCTTCTGAAATTAAATGCGATAAGAGGCTTTAACTTACCTACTTACACGACTTTTAAACAAATAAAATTTTAACATTTACATTATGATCAACATAAATTAAGGTGAATATTTCATTCTAATTAACTTTACAAGAGTAGTCTATGGAGGAATACCTGTACCGGTAGCCAATGGAGATACCTCTGTCCTGCGGCTCCTGCTGAACGCTCCTCTTGACGGACCCAACCGGATTTACCTCCCAGCCAACTAGGAAATAATCCCTAGCCCAAGAAACCTCCATGGGTTCCCTAGCCCTCCGAGCCCAAGTCCAACCAGATGTAGTGTGTGTGTCCAAATTAAAGATCCAGACCAAGATAACAATACTTTCCTCCTCTCAACAACCCAAGAAACCTCCACATGTTCCTAAGGTGTCCAAAACACAACAAGTCCAAACAATCACAACCAACCCCCACAATCATAAGCAAGACCCCCAAAAATCCTCCCCTCTTCCTTCCTCCTTCCCTTTTTATACCCTCCTTCCCTTCTCCATCTCAACCACCTCTCATTAATGTCATTAACTTCTCATCCATCCTTATAGTTGACTTCTCTTCTCCCAAGTAAGCTAGGAGTACATTTGGAAATGTGACATGAATATAAAATTGAGAATTTAATGGGAAAGGATCATGTCTTCTCCCAAGTAAATCTGAAAAGTACATTGGGTAATGTGAAATGAATATGTATATTGATAATGAGTTGGAGAGGACTATGTCTTCTCCCAAGTAAATGTGAGGGTACATTGGGGAATGTGAGATGTAA
>APFE030941975.1:68832-131899 GCA_000404065.3 Pinus taeda
GTACATTGGGGAGTCTGAGAGATAATTACATGGAGAGGACCATGCCTTCTCCTTATTAAATGTGAGGGTACATTGGGAAATGTAAAATGAATATATATATTGATAATAAGATGGAGAGGACTATGTCTTCTCCCAAGTAAATGTGAGGGTACATTGGGGAGTGTGAGAGGTAATTACATGGAGAGGACCATTTCTTCTCCTTAGTAAATGTGAGGGTACATTGGGGAATGTAAAATGAATATATATATATATTGATAATAAGATGGAGAGGACTATGTCTTCTCCCAAGTAAATGTGAGGGTACATTGGGGAATGTGAGATGAATACATATATTTTTGAAATAATGGTAGGAGACCATATCCTACCTAATATTCAATTTGAAAAGATAAGTGGGGAATTTGAATAATGGAAATCATGAATTTTATATTAGACCAATATTTCTCAATATTTTCAGATAATGTAAACATTAACAAAATTTGTAGGATAAGATTTAAGTGGGGCATTACATATACCCCTCCTTCAAAAAACTTCGTCCCGAAGTTAGAATGAAAAGATGCAACGAGTTTGAAAGCATAGCAACCAGAGAGAGTTATAGCAATAAAATCGGATAAGTCCGACAGTGACCTTTCTTCCCATCAAGAGTCTCCAACCGATCAATATCCTCCTATCCACCTTGGCCTACTTCCGTTCCCACCCTATCCGTCCTCTGTTGCTTTATCAGTGGCAACGACCATACTAACCACCGATAAAACCGACATGGTGGGAGTGTCGAATTCATCGACCTAACTTCCCCAGCAGGAAACTGGCAATCGTCATCACACGTCTAGGGGAGCATGTCCACCACTGCCCTCCCATGATTCTAGGTTTTGGAGGATACACAGTTGGAAATTCCTCCACCCCTCCTGCAGAACTAGGGTTAATACCCTAATACAGGCCACACTACAGAGCTGGTTGGACTTGTCATCGAATAATCCAGTCAAGTTGTCTTGCCATCTGTCATTTGCATTTTCCTCGTGTCATAAGAGTGTATGTCAAGTAGATACCAAATGAAGTAAAATAATGTACATTATACCTTCCTCATGAGATGTCTCATCCTTCCTTCTTGGATATCACATAGTTCTTTTTCCCCTGTGGGTTAGTTCTCATTCATGCATTTATATAACAACAAGACATATAATCATCACATTACTAAGTCTAGTATCCATGTGTCAATCTAGGAATTCTCGCTAAGTCATTCATTTAAATAAAGCATATCCACTTGAGCTATATATGAACCAAAATAATTCTGATAAGTTATGCACTGGATAGTCCATCACTAAGTGAGTCATACATGTAGTCCATACATCAACCATTTCTATCATTAATATCAAATCTATCAACTGATTCATATAAGTAGTTTTATGTTTCAACCAAATGCATCAATATTACATAATGTTCGGAAATAAATAACATGGAAATAGGATCTTAACATAGGTAGTTATCTAAGTCAAAATAGGCATCACAGATGCTCAAAAAGTGAGGGGTAGTCACGACGCATAGTCTCTACATCCTCCCAGGTAGCAGATTCTGGGCTATACTTGTCCCACTAGACCTTAACTTGGTCCACCGTGCGACGTCTGAGCTGTCGAACCCTACGGTCCAATATGCGTAATGGTTCTACCATTACAGTTCCCATGTCCGAGACCTGCAAGTCCTGCCAATCCATTTTGTGAGATTCATCAGAAACATAATGTCGTAAAACAGATACATGAAAAACATCATGAGTTTTATGCAAATGGGGCGGCAGTACAAGACGATAAGCAACTGGTCCAATCTTCTCTTTGATCCTAAAAGGTCCTACGAACCGAGGTGACAATTTCGTGCCCTTCCCAAACCGGATGGTGCTTTTGTTGGGCCAGATACGAATAAAAACTTGGTCCCCTATGTCATAACTGCAATCAATCCTATGTGAATCAGCATAACTCTTCTGTCTATCCTGTGCTTCCTTTAACCTTTGTCGAACCTGCTTTACCTGTTCCTCCATTTCTTGAACTAATTCCGGGCCAACTATCACTCTATCCTCCAACTTTTCCCAACTCAACGGCATCCTGCAAGGTCTTCCATATAGAGCTTGATAAGGAGGCATCCTGATTGAATTGTGATAATTGTTATTATAGGCAAACTCTACCAATGGTAAGTACCTTTCCCACTGAGTCTAATTATCCATGACGTACATCCTAAGCATGTCCTCCAGGACCTGATTTACTCTTTCAGTCTGCCCATCTGTTTCTGGATGACATGCAGTGCTTAGGTTTAACTGAGTTCCCAGTGCTGACTGCAAACTTTTCCAAAACCTAGATGTAAATCGGGAGTCTCTATCAGAAATGATCTTTGTGGGCAATCTGTGCAGTCAGATAACTTCATTGACAAACACTCGCACCACATCCGTAACATCGTAAGTGTCCCTTACTAGGATGAAATGGGCACTTTTGGTCAATTTATCAACTATAACCAATATAGCGTTGTGCCTCTAGGAAGTGAGTGGTAAACCCACCACAAAATCCATGGAAATTACTTCCCATTTAGATGTAGGGATGTCATGAGGTTGTAGGATTCATGCTGGATGGCGATGATCAGCCTTCACTCGCTGACATTCAAGACATTTGGCGACAAACTAGACTATGTCATGCTTCATGCCTGCCGAAAAGAAGAGTTTTCTTGCGTCTACGTACATATTCTTTACCCCATGATGTGCACAATAAAGTGCTCTATGAGACTCTCCGAGGATGGTTTCTCTTATACCCCCTTCCTTAGGTACGTACATTCTCCCTTGGAATATCAATAGCCGATCTGGTTCAAGGACATATCCTTCAAACTTTGGTTCTATTTGCTTCCCATTTTGGATAGCTGAGATGAATTTTAAGTACCAACTATCTTCAAAGAGTTTCTCCAATATTTGCTCCCTTAAATTTACCTTTAAGGCTACTAGGGAGAAAGTTCGTGGCCTCCTGCTTAGTGCATCCGCCACTACATTCTCCTTTCCCTTGATGTATGAGATTTCAAAATCATACTCACTCATGAATTCGCTCCATCGCCTTTGTCTGGTGTTCAAATCCCTTTGAGTGAAGAGATGCTTTAGGCTTTGATGATCTGTTCTTAACTCAAATCTTCTCCCAATGAGGTAGTGTCTCCATAGCTTCAAGGCTAACATCACTCCTGCCAATTCTAAGTCGTGGGTAGCATATAATTCTTCATGTTTCTTCAATTTTCTAGAAGCGTAAGCTATTTTCCCGCCTTCATGCATCAATACTGCACCCAATCCTTGTGCTGAAGCATCGGTGCAGACAGTGAAGCCTTTTCTCATGTCTGGTACTTGAAGGATTGGTGCACTAGTTAGTAACCTCTTCAGCTCTATGAATGCAGTGCCACATTCATTTTTCCATTCATACTTAACCCCCTTTTGCTGTAATGTGGTGATGGGTTTTGCAATCCTTCAAAACCCTTCCACAAACCTGCGATAATACCCAGCTAGCCCCATAAAACTATGTACCTCATGGGCATTTTTTGGTACTGGCCAATCCATTATGGCCTTCACCTTTTCCGAGTCAACTGAAATCCCTTCTACTGAAATGATGTGCCCAAGCTAATGGACTTTCTTCTGAAAGAAGGAACACTTTGACAATTTCCCATACAATTGATTTTCCCTTAAACAAGTCAATACTACCCTTAGGTGCTTTTCATGCTCCTTTTCATTCTTGGAATATATAAGAATGTCATCAAGGAAGACTTGCACGAATTGGTCCAAATACTTTCTGAACACACCATTCATGAGGCTCATGAATACTGCTGGTGCATTGATTAAACCGAATGGAACAACTACGAACTCATAGTGCCCAAACCAAGTTCGAAATGAAGTTTTTGAGATGTCTTCCTCCTTTATCCTCAATTGGTGGTACCCAGATCGTAGATCGATTTTTGAGAAGACCGATGCCCCCTTCATTTCATCAAATAAGTCATCTATTCGAGGTATTGGGTACCTATTCTTTATCGTGGCTTTGTTTAAGTATCTATAATCTATGCATAGCCGCAAGGAACCATCCTTCTTCTTGACAAAAATTACTGGTGCACCCCAAGGGGAAATACTAGGTCTCATCAATCCCAAGTCTAAGAGCTCCTTTAACTGCTTCTGTAACTCACAAAGCTCTGGAGTTGTCATCCTATAGGGTGTCTTAGATATTGGTTTTGCACCTGGTTTCAGATCAATGGTGAAATCAATCTCTCTTATAGGAGGTAATCCAGGCAATTCCTCTGGAAAAACATCCTTGAATTCTGCCAAAATTGGATGTTGATCCAGGGAAGGTCCCTTCTGGTCACTTACATTCTTGACCAAATACAATTTGCAACCTTGTCTGAGACAATGTTTTACCTTCATCATGGATATGAATCATAGGGACACTCCCCTCTTGATTCCACAAATCTCAATTGGCCTACCTTCTCATCTAAACAGATCACCTTCTTCTTGAAACAGTCTACTAAAGCTCGATGAGCTTCTAGCCAGTCCATTCCAACAATTACATCATACATTCCCAATTATGTGACGTATGCCTTCAACTTAGTCATACACACCCTGAGGTTTACCTGACATTGGTCAACACTAGGCCCTACTGCTTGTTTTATTCCATAAGCCATCTCAACTTGTTTAAAGTCATTGTGCTCATAGGCTACCAACCCATATTTTTCTAATGCAACTAGTGAAATGAAACTATCTGTAGCACCAGAGTCAAACAAAATTTTAACTTTTACTTTGTTTATCATACCTGAGGTTTCCACCACGGCCGACTGGTGTTCAACTTGATGATTGTCAACTGCTGCATAGATTCGGTGGTGGCTACCTGCTCTCCCCATTGGTTCTTTTCCCTCTCTTCTGTTGTTACCAGTTCGAAACTCAGGGCAGTCTCGCTGGTAATGATTTCCTCCGTATCCCCAACAAGTGATGCTTGGTGGACCTTGAACTGAATGTTGTGGAGTTCTTTGGAAAGAGTTTCTTCCCCTAGAACCCCTACCCCCACTTGTTGTTCCTCACCTATGACTTTGATTTGTACGCGCCCTTGAAGCTGTGGGTGAAGCTGCACTAGAAACCATTGAAATCCCTACTGTCAGTGTTCTAGGTATAACCCTGTTTCCATATGGTGGGGGCCTCCGACTTCCTCCCCTTGGGAAGGTACGAGGGGCCTTCCCCATAAACCCTGTTTGACGTGGAAAGATGGCTCTGCCTTCACCCTTTAAGTCTAGGTGTTTTTTGACATAACGAGCCTGTTCTACAGCTTATGCAACTGAGGATGGTTTCCACATCAGCACCATTGCCCTAATCTTAGGTCTCAATCCATACATAAAACAATCTGCTTGGTGCTGGTCAGTATCCATGTATGAGACATACTTGACCAATTCCATAAATTGAATTTCATATTCTTCTACATTACGACCTCCCTGTATCAGGGCATGGAAGGATCCTACTTGTTGTTCTTCATAATAAGCTGGCAGGTACTTCTTCCTGAACCTCTCCTCAAATAATTCCCAAGTAACTGTGTCTGGAGTGAGGTGTAGTTGACGCTCCAAGTTACCCCACCAATTCAGAGCACTATCTCTGAGTTGGAATATTACTATTTTGGCTTTGGAATTGGAATTGTAATCCCTTAGTGCAAAACACCTTCCCATCCCCTCTAACCAGGCTTCTGCACGCTCACAGGCACGACCTCCTGCAAACTCTGGGAGCTTAATCTTCTGGAGCTCCCTAGTAATGTCCTCAACTGGAGGTCTTCTATCATAGTCTCTAGATCCCTCAGGGTTCCCTAACCCTGATGAAGGGTGTTCCCCTTCCATTTCATTTGTTTGGCGCCCTCTTAAGGTTTCATTAATCGCTTCCAGGGAACGCAGGATGAGAGTCAATTTTGGTGAAGGTAATGGGTTATTTGGAGGAGGTCCTTGTGAAGACTCCCCAGGCCCTTGGTTCCTTCGCATCCTCACCATTTGATTTGTTCAAAATCTGTACGATATCTAAGACTTATTAGCACTTATTCCTAGCATTTTCTTCCACACTCTAGATAGTCCATAGAGAACCCTAAGCAATAGATCAATTCAAGTTATGCCACTATGTATGTGATCGCTGTAGCTCACCTATGACTCACTATTCACCTATGACTCACTATTTTTGAGCCAAATTTTTTTATAAGAACAATGAACCATTTATACCGCAATGTGACTTGTTCCCATGTATAACCTTGTTTCCTAAAGTTGTGGATGTTATGATCTAAGTTGTCCATAATATATATCTAATATTTGATATACATGCCTTGTTCATAAATGTTTTCTATGTTTCATTTTCATTTTATCTTTATTGAGTTGATATAGGCTAATATGAACAAACAACAAACAAAAAATAAAAATGAGCTATTAAATATAAGAATTTTCATGAAGCCATTATGTAGAACCAAACCTTACATCATATAAAAATTGGAACCGCAATGTCATGCACATTTTTTAATTTTTATTTTATTTTTATTTTAACACTTAAAACATGATTAACATTAATATTAAAGGAACATTACTTCTTATCTTAGCACCTAATAAATAATTAATATTGATATATAAAAAAGAAATATTACTCTGATTTTTTTGGCTGAGTTTACAAAAAAGAGGTGAAAAAATTAAAACACTGAAGCAACAAATCGCGAGACATAATATTTATAGCCTCCTCTAAACACTCTTAAGCCCTTACTAAATTGGTCATGTGCTAGATAAAGCTTATAGGTATAAAATGCTCATTTATCATCATTGTGCTAGAAATATAGCAAGAGAAAGAATGCATTAACCAGGAAAAAAAACAAATGAGAGTGTAATAGAAGTAAATCCAATGCAAATTATACATCAAATTTAGTCTTCATTAGTATGAAACTGGTGTTAATTTTTTATTATTATTATTTTTTTTTTTTTACAACCAGCAATAAGTTAAAATCTACGCAGAAGTTGACTATTGGTCATTCAGCTGATTCAATTAAGTATGCCCAGATACAGAGGAAATAATCTCAATGTGGCTTTTTCAACATTATTATTGCATTTTCTCCATAACTGTGATCTTCCCAAAATCTTAGGAAGGTTTAAACTATACCATGTTTCCAAATCAAAGTTGAAACAAAGAGCTAAAAAGAAGCAACATGGCGGTCTTTGTGTGGTTAGTGGTACCTATCTGTCTTGTTGTAACTTGTAATTAATTCGCTGAACGAATTGTTGTAGGCTTTTATGAAGTCTACCTGTGCTTGTGAAACATGAGATCCCAGAGATAAAGGTTTCTCGTCGAAAATTCAAGTTGTGTGTAAATGTAAAGATGGTGTGTTGTCATTAATAATACAGTAATGGAATGCTAATATGACATTTTAATTTCCATGACACCAATTTAGTTTAATTGGGGTGCAAATAGAGTTTGCATTATGATGTGATGAATGGAATTTCAGAATCCAGTTGGACCAAATTAATCCAAGTAATTGACCTTTGCCAAAAGTCCCATATTGCCAAATTCCCAGAAATTTAAATTTGAAATTACTTCCAAGAAATAAGTTATTGAGGGAGAGCTGGGTAGTGGTGCAACCAATCACTGAGAGTTATGAAGGGATGAGAAGTAGCTGGATAGAAGGAACTGTCAACAAAAGGTATGGCAGGTACCCACTTCGATTTCCCAAGTTGACCCATGAATCCATCTGCCACAAGCAAGAAAAATTGTGAGTCTTCTTGGGCCAAGGAAGGGGGATGCACGTGGAGGTTTCAGGAAATGATTATTCCATGTGCGGTAGTGTGCAAAGGAGATAGGAGGTACTGAAAGAGAGTTTACAAGGTCCTGGGAGTGCCCACAAGCGAAGTGAGTGAAAATTGCAAGTGGGCTCACAGCTAGAAGTTCACAGGCATATGAAACTCATTTGAACTACTAAAAATCATGCCCAAGGGTATCAAATTGGAGCTAGGTCCATTACTAGATTTTTGGGCCTGCTAAGATACAAATTTGAGTGCTGAAATGGGGCAGGAAAGCATGAACCTGACCTGGGAAAAAGGGCTTGTGAATCTGATGCTAACTCGGAGAGTAAGCAAGCACTGAGGGGAAGGCATTGACGAACTACACTGGCAGTGAAAGGACTCTCCTGTGTTGATAAAATCCAGCTGAGAAGGCATTTGTGGAATTCGTGGAAGTCCTAGGCCTAGTGGGTAGAACGATTTCTATCATCTGACTGTATGTGAAAGAGAGTGGCCTTCACACCCAACAATTTCCTCGAGAAAACCAAGTTTCCCCATTGGTATCATGGCCTAGCTAGGGGGTGGCCAGTTGTGGGCAAGGACAGAAGTAGCTAAGCTTATGATTGGTGGAAAAAGGTTCACCCTTCTTCAGTTGCAGGCAATTAATATTCAGATAAGTATTTTTATCTGTTTTCATAATATCTATAAGTGTTAATTTATTTGTTTTATGTTGATTGAATGGATGCAACCTGCTGGGAATATTTATGTAATAATAATTTCAGTGCATGTACTTGTGGTATAGCCTAACTTAGTACATGCACTTTGTTCAAAGAAATCCCTATCAGCTCATCAGATTAAAATTGAAAAATTATATTACTAATAAGAAATCTACAGGGGTGGAGATTAAGATTGCCAAATCTACTGGAAACCAAATCATACTTTCATTTAACGCAAAAGGATATGAGAGAGGAAACTGGATTCAAGCTTTAAAGGTTTGCCAAAAAAAAAAAATTAGATCCCGTCCCTCGAAGGAAATCTAGGGCTGGGTTTGTTACAGATTCTATGCACTTTGAATTCTGAAACAAGTTATTATTGGAAATGTGCACTATGTGCAAATTGTAGATTTTCATATTGAATGGAAACAACAAAAAAAAATAAAAATCTTAAATTTACTGTATATTTTTATTTTTTGAATTCGTCAAGTATATTCCTCAGCCTTTCCAGAGTCAGAGTAAATTCTTACTCCTGTGCCTATCATTTACCAAGACAAGTCTGATACTTTTCCTTTGACCAAGTCCATTTCGTAATGTTGCCATCTACAAAAGACGACAAAGATTTATTTCACAGCTGAGTTCCAGAAATTGGCCAAATATTTATCAATAAACATATCCATGCTAGAGAGTTGTCTTGACGCTGTGTCTTGATATTTGTGTAAAATAAGGATTTAAAATGTGTTCAGAGTCGAGACAGAACATATTTGGACCTTTAAAACATAGTTCAGAGATAGACACGATGTAACGAAAAAACAATTTGACATGTGATACAAGCTTTTGTGCTTATCACATAAAAAATAAAAATAAAATAAATATATATGAATCTTCCAACCTTGCAACACCTGGAACCTGAAATTTGCAACAACCTTTAGGTGCATATCAAGCCAGGGTTTACATGGCTTTATGTTGGTGTCCATATTCAACGCATGCCTCTGAAGTGCATATCTTATACTCGTATTCAATGTACCCAATGGAAAGCCCATGAATGATTCTTCGTTACCAATTTGAATCTAATGGGCATTGAATAAGTCTTCGAAGCACACAGAAAGTGAATTGACGGTGATCCTGTTCGAGGCAGCATCAATGCCATGCTTAGGATGAGAAAAACACTTCAACTTTTAACAAGAACAGGCTGAATATATGGAAGATGTAAAAGAAGATGAAGATTGAGAAAATGGGCATGCAATCAATACAACCAGTTCAGACCAACAAATGTAAACAAAAGAAAGGAAACTTGTGAGCGCTAAAAGATCAAAATTCAGCAGCCAATATTTGTTTCTCAACGTGATAACGGAAACATTTCTTGACAAATATAATTTACTGTAGATCGAAATAAATAAGAATCGCATGTTTCCCGTTAAAGAAAAGTTCGAAAACCCCTAACACCATAAAGAACAGCGGATCAGATTCTAATACAACCATTCACACCAAGCATTTTTGCCAACAACCCGAAAATCTGCCCAGCGGGGGGTTCGTATGCTGCTAGATCCGTGTGCCTACACGGTGTACAAGCACCGTCCCGGCAAAGAGAGGGCGTATTTTCTAAGACCTTTACAAAAACAAAAAAAAAAAAAAAATAAATAAAAAATAAAAAATAAATAAAAATAAAAAATAAAAAAAAAAAATAAAAAAATAAAAATAAATAAAAATAAAAAAAAAATAAAAAAAAAAAAAAAATATAATATATATTATATATAATATATATATATATATATATATATAAATAAAAATAAAAATTAATTAATTAATTAATTAAAAAATAAAAATAAATAAATATGGATCTCGAACAAAAACTTCATAGGAAATGCATAGATTTAAAACGGTAGGTTTAAGGGCTGAAACTATTGGCAACGTTGACAGAAGGAGGTGACAATGAAACTCTGTTGCAAGTCAAACTTGATGGTGTAGCAACAATCATTCATTGTAGTTGCAATTCTAAAGGTTTAGCCACATTTCCAAAGGTTTTGCCATTGGCTGTGACATTAAGCCTTCAAGGTCCAATTTTGAACCTAGGCTCTGATACCATGTGTAAGAGACCTCCCTAGGGTCTGCTAATAGATCTAATTTCTTCTGAAATTAAATGCGATAAGAGGCTTTAACTTACGTACTTACACGGCTTTTAAACAAATAAAATTTTAACATTTACATTATGATCAACATAAATTAAGGTGAATATGTCATTCTAATTAACTTTACAAGAGTAGTCTATGGAGGAATACCTGTACCGGTGGCTAATGGAGATACCTCTGTCCTATTGCTCCTGTTGAACGATCCTCTTGACGAACCCAACCGGATTTACCTCCCAGCCAACTAGGAAATAATCCCTAGCCCCGGAAACCTCCACAGGTTCCCTGGCCCTCCGAGCCCAAGTCCAAGCAGATGTAGTGTGTGTGTCCAAATGAAAGATCTAGACCAAGATAACAATACTTTCCTCCTCTCAACAACCCAAGAAACCTCCACAGGTTCCTAAGGTCTCCAAAACACAACAAGTCCAAACAATCACAACCAACCCCCACAATCATAAGCAAAACCCCCAAAAATCCTCCCCTCTCTTCTTTCCTCCTTCCCTTTTTATACCCTCCTTCCCTTCTCCATCTCAACCACCTCTCATTAATGTCATTAACTTCTCATCCATCCTTATAGTTGACTTCTCTTCTCCCAAGTAAGCTAGGAGTACATTTGGAAATGTGACATGAGTATATAATTGAGAATTTAAATGGGAAATGATTCATGTCTTCTCCCAAGTAAATCTGAAAAGTACATTGGGAATGTGAGATGTAATTACATGGAGATGACCAGTCCTTCTCCTTAGTAAATGTGAGGTACATTGGGGATGTAAAATGAATTATTAGATATATAGTATAATATAAGATGGAGAGAACTATGTCTTCTCCCAAGAAATGTGAGGGCACATTGGAGTAAGAAGTAATTACATGGAGAGGACCATGTCTTCTCCTTAGTAAATGTGAGGGTACATTGGAGAATGTAAAATGAATATATATATTGATAATAGGATGGAGAGGACTATGTCTTCTCCAAGTAAATGTGAGGTACATTGGGAATGTGAGATGAATACATATATTTTTGAAATAATAAGGAAGGAGACCATATCCTACCTAATATTCAATTTGAGAAGGTAAGTGGGGAATTTGAATAATGGAAAATCATGAATTTTATATTAGACCAATATTTCTCAATATTTTCAGATAATGTAAACATTAACAAAATTTGTAGGATAAGATTTAAGTGGGGCATTACACATTTTAAGATACCAAGGAGAATTTTTTCAAGGAGGGACACTAGATTTCTTAGTGCATTTTGGATTATGTACGGAGAATATTGACAAAAATTTAAATAGTTCAAAAATCTTCCATCTACAAATAGATGTGAAAATATAAGTAGTCAAAAAGATTTTGGTGTAACTTTTGTGGGGTTATATTTAGAAGCATTCAAAGACCAAGGATGAAAATATGGTTTATTTACATCACTCTAAATAGTAGAGTAGTCCACACTTCTATTGGAAACTTCCCATTTGAAACTTGTTTTGGATATTTTTCGCCTTTACCTTCAGATGTTGTATATGTGAAGCAAGGAGGAGTGAGGGAGGATTTTAGGCGTTTCTTTAAGAGAAGATATAATTTTTTTTAGAATATTAGGTAGATCCATTCACAAGTATAAGAGATGTTGAAGAAGTCATATGAAAAATACAAGGCCAAGAATGATCAACATAGAATAAAGAAGTCATTTAGAGTCAGAGATAGAGTATGGTTATGGTTGAACAAGGAAATATTGTATGGTTCTAGTAAGAAGATCAAGGCTTTGCAATATGGTCCTTTCAAGATAGTAGAAAAGGTTGGAGATCATTCCTACATACTCAATATACCCTCATACACATGCATTTCTAAGTAGTGTATGTGGAAAGTCTTAAACTTTATGATACTTCCATGTTGTATCAAGAAGAGCAACAAGGCATACCTTTGATAGAGGACTTAACTTTAGATTCCCAACAAAGTTGAAAAAAGATATAATTTTGTAGAAGATGTCTATAATTACAATATAGGGGAAACATGACCTTTGATAGGTTGGTTTTAAAGGAAACCTTCCAAGCAAAGCGAAATGGTACTCCAAGGAGAAGGTATATGACAAATTTTCTCACCTCATTCAGTAAAATCATTTGGGGATCAAAAGCCTCCAAAAATGGGAATGTATGATCTAGATTGGACCATTATATTATTTTTCAACCAGCTTGATTCTTTCATAGCGGAAAAAATGAAGGAACAAGCTTGCATCCTTATTTTTACTAGTGGGTCACAATTTGGAGAATTGTGATGTGAAACCTTCTAGAGAAATTTTGACCCATTAAATGATTTTTTTTATGTTCCAAATAAATCTTACTTGTATGAGAACCCTTGGTTTATCCTACACCCAGAGACCTTTCTAATGGTTCTTATAAATGTTAATATGAGTTCGTATGCAAAATTTATGCCTCATGGAAGTTAAACTTATTATTAGATCACCATGGTTAGTGAGGATTCCATGTTAGTTCCCATTACTCATGAAAAATGGACTAACCAAGTGTGGAATAAGAAAATGACTCTAGAAGGGTTGAAGTTGTAACTCTAGTTGAGAATTGAAGGAATCAAACCTAACCCATAGTTGTTTATCAAATTATTTTATAACCAACACATTAGAAGGAAATGGGATTCCATTCTATTCAATTATATCTAGTTCCATAGTAGATTATAGAAACTAATAGTAGGACTTAGATATGATAACATATGGGGTAATGTTCCCCGATGGTGGTGAAGAATGGAGAGGAGGATGTTCCTAAGGGAACGCGTGGGCATTTATGGTAAGAACATGGATACAAGGTGGAGGGCTAGCCTCACGACCCTACCATATTACTTGAGTATGAGAAACAACAAATACTCGCATGGGAAACCTCAAGTCACATTCGGTCTTACGGAGGGTGGTGAGTGCATTTACGTTATGGAGGGCGGGGGGGGTGTTCGATTGTCATTTTGTAGCGGAGAGAGTTTTGGAGCCTGTGTGTGGAGTTCTGGGAGAAAAGGAGGGTGTTATAGAGGTGCATCGGGCCAGACAAAGGGTTGGCATTGTCGTAGAAGGTTCCACCCCAGCTAGTGGGTGTCAGTAGCTATCAATTTCCGAATTGGGTTTGGAAAGAGAAATTTTGTAAGGAACATGGTGTATGTGCATCTAATGAGGGTGGTTTATTGTGGCTTTTGGTTTGTTTGGTGTGGTTTCAGTTTGAGCTGGTTGCGAATTTGCCTTTGGTGGAGCTGGATTATTGAAGTGCGCCTCCCCAGCCAGTTCATAGGGTCCTAGGTTGCGAGGTGGTGTTATTGGTGAGTTTGTTGTGCGTTTTGGTTTGAATTGTGAGGGGTCACTTCAGGGGGGTGTACGTTGCTAGTTCGAGGTGGGAAAAAACTTTGTAATTTGTGGGTGCCTGATGTCAGAGGGAGTGGAGGTTCAACCGGAGCTAGTGGTCTTGACCCTTGCGTGGATTGTTTGGGAGCTATTGGAAGGATGGTATTTGTCTCGCTTAGGTGGTGTCAGGGTTTCAAGCATGCCGTTGGTTCCTCATTCAGGGTGTTCCTTATCCCATGTGCCACCTAATTCAGGCAAGGCAGACGTGGCTAAGTCCTAACCTCGGCTTGAGCTAGTGTCTGGCAGTATTGGAGGGAGTTCGGAAGGTCTAAGTGCAGAGGGTTCAAGCCACGCAACTTTAGGAGGCAGAGTTGGTGGGTGGTCAGGGCGTTCTGGACATGCGGGGTCAACAACTCGAGGTGGTAGATGCGAGGGCTTAGTTTGGAGTCAGGGTCACCTCGCTTTGCCCCTTCTCTAGTGAGGGGGTTCAGTTTTTCATGGTGGTTCCGGGCCTCATGTGCCAATGTGTCAAGGTGGTCACGATCAACAATAAGGCTGTTGCATGGAGCACCATCGAGATATGTTTTAGTCAATTGTAGATCATCTACAGAATTTGGAGCGGGTTAGATAAGAGGAGCACGCCGAATTGAGAGAAACTCTGAACAAAAATGCATTATTTCCAATGTCATACTCATGAGCGTGTTGTGGTGGTCTAGCGCAACCAAAATTTTCTATCAGAGAAGGTCGAGAAACTGGAGGCCTGGATGGCCCATTTCAAGGAGCATGTCTAATGCTCCCTTCGTCCTTTGCCACTTCCTGATACAAATCTGGACGACCCAACCTCCATCACCTTTGGCAACTAGCATGGATATAGGTGTTTTATATGTTTTGTTTGTTTACTAGGGCCTATGGTCTTTGCAATTGTGGACTGTGTCTCTCTTTTTTCTTGTTTCATTTTCATATGCTTTCAGCGGTAGTCAACAAATCTGGTCAAGGTGAGACTGCTAGCTTTTTTCCTTTGATGCATTTCCTTTTGAAACTATGAACATAAATTTGACTTACAAAAAAAACATATGGGATTAGTGTTTTGTGGCATCCTAAGAGGTCATATCTCTTAAGTAACTCCATTGAGAGTTCCTTCTACTCTATACTTACATTATTTCCATTCTAGATAAAAATAAAGCAATGTTGCTTCACCTTCCAGATAGATTTTCTTTTGTAAGGGTTTCCCAGAGAAAATCCTTATGTTTATTGTTGGTGTGTGATTATACTTATTTTTCTCTATTTTCCACATTTTATATATTACATGCATAATAAAAATAATAATAATAATTAACAAATTTTGAATCTAAAGTGATTTAACCTGCATAGTATATATTTTCAGTTTATTTTGTCAGATCTATTGGGATGAACTATCCAGTGGAATATACATGGCAATTTACGGATCATGGCCATTGAAATAGAACCAAATTGATATTCTTAACTCAAGTTTGAAATGTATGGAACATATCCATTTATAAATTTAAGATATAAAATAGAATAGAATGATAATTTTGGGAAGAGTAAAAGGAACTGCATAGGCGTTGTTGTTCTTGTACATTTTCTAAGCTCTACAAAGGTAAAAAAAAAATTGGACTTCTATTTGTAGAATGTATTTGTTTTCTAATTCATAGTTATAAAATATCCACATTTGTAAATTATTGGAGTGAAATTCATTTTGTTGGCACACAATTATAATGAAATAATCACTATCTGTCTTGTTTGGACGTATTTCAAGAACCACATTCCTTATCTAAAATAAATCATGCTAAAGTGAATGTTATCTCATTAGTTTATTTTATAAGAAGCAAATATTTCTATGCATGATGGCCAAAGGTCAGCAAAGAAGATATAGTTGTCTTAAGAAATTATAGGTTAAAGCAGAGGACAAAAAATGAAGACAACCTCAATTGTTGGTTATCCAATTGTGTAAGGTCATACTCTTTTGCTGGAGTAAATTCTTGCCAACTATTGTTAAATTCTAGATGAGAAATTTAACAATTTTCTAACTAAAAATATCCCTAACCTCTTAGATTCATGATGGCAAAAGGTCCTAAGTTACAAAGAAGAAATGCGAGTTTCAAGGACTATATATATTATTTAAATTAGAGGGGAAAAAATGAAGATAACCCCATTGGTTACTTATTGAGTCATCTAAGGTAATATTCTATTGAGTGTGTAGCTTCTTGCCAATTATAGGAAAATTCTACATGAGAAAATAGAAAATTCTATAACTCAAAATAATCTTAATTTATTAGCCTACATGGTTTTTAGGTAGCCATTTGTTTTCAATCTCAAATTAAAAGCATAAAAACATGATAATATATGACTTTGGTCTCTTTAAAAGAAATATATAAAACAATGTCTTACCATTGAGTCAAATTAACATAAGGATCATTTTCTTAAAACAAATTACAATATCATATGTTAGCTTATTCTAGGCATGAAGGAATCAAACCAACAAGAACCTACTTGTAAGGTAGGTGCTCTTGCATTGAGCTAGTTGCACCCGTCAAAACATTAAGGATGAAGGATTTCATTGATTTCCCTAGAATTAAGAAAATTGTATACAATCATGCTAACCCAATAATGTCTTTGAAAACGATATCGGAAATAAGTTTAATAAAAGTCCACATATATTATACATTCAAGATAGATACAATCATCACAACATGAAAATTTAAGCTAACCATGCATTAAAACATGTTTTTAGGAAAATAAAATATTTCAATAGTCAAAGACAAAGGAAACAAGGAAGGAGCTCATTGAGATTTAAAAAAATTATGAAATAAATTCACTTTCAATAAATAAAAATATTTAAATAATAAAAGGGAATATAATGGCACCTTGTCAAAGGCCAGTTATGGTTTTAGACAATCTCTTTAGAGCATAATAGCCTCAAGGACATCAGAAAAGATTGAAATTATAATTTAGAACAAAATATGCACAAATTGGAGTGTTTCAAAATTCCTTTCCACCTAGATAATAAAGTGGAGCTACATGGAAAACAATGGATTCTCATCCGTTAAATTTTGAAAAAAGTCATGTCATTTTTTTTTTAATGTCTAGGGGAATCAACAATTGGGCAAGTCTTGTACTTGTGTTACACATGGTTGATTATGGCCACTACCACTAGAAACCCTAGGTAAATTGCACCACCCCAAAAACATAGCCATGGGTAAGTACCAAGGGATTTGAACACGTGACTTTATACTCCATTTAATTGACATTTTCATGGGCTTGCCAAGTGAGCTCCCTGTTGGGTCTAAAATGCGGATGCACATTAGAGTTTCATTTACTATCAATCTAGGTAAGTAAACTTCGAGGATCATCCAATATATATGGACTTAGAGACAAACTAAATTAAGCTAGATGAAGAAATACCAAAGCTCCCTTACAGGAGGTCTATTCATTAATATTTCTAACCATCTTAATCAATAAACTAATAAATGAGGGCATTTAAACATAATTCAAATTGATTACAGGAAATAGTAAAGCTCTCTTACAAGAGACTATTCATTTATATTTCCGCATCAAGATCTTTAAACTAATGAAATTAAAAACATAAATGAAAGCTTACTATACCAAAACAAATATTCAAGTGAGGCAATGGGGGCCCTCCATAGCTACATAAGCACACCTAGAAAGAAGTCAAATGTAGAAGAAAATCCAATCCACTTTATTTATCATCAATTGCAAATTGCAATTACAAGCTCCAAGTTCTACATTCCAAGAGGTCCTAAAATCTACATTACAATGATTCTAAAATCTAAAATTACAAATGAAGGACTAAGTTTCTAAATTCTAAAATTTAAAATTACAAATGAAAGAGATAACACTCCTATTTATACAAAAGTTATGATAAAAAACTCATAAATGTGGATCCACTATTCCCTCTTCAAATCCACATATCTCTCAACCAATGGTGACACATAACCCTATCCTCCATGATCTTCTCCATGAGGTCCATGATCTTATCCATGAGGTCCATGATCTCATCAAATTCGAATTTGAACATAGAGTGCCACATAAGGGTGCCTTAGAAGCTTCCTTTGTACCTACACATGTCAACAAACTCATTCTAATTGTTAGGTATAAGTATATGGATATTATTTTCTAGATTTTAACCACAAATTCACTTAAAAATACTAAGAATTAATAATATTTTGGAAAACACAATGGTAACCTATTTAATGATGAAAGTGAAGTTGATGTGGTGACATGGTGGTGGAATAGAGGTGAGAAAATGTGTGAATGGAATGAAAGTGGATGTATTTTAAGGATAATTCCTAGGCCCAACATACCCCCAAACTGAAGGTATTGCATGTCCTCATGCAATCTATTACATTAGTTTTTGGTACTTGAGCTTTGGATTAAACTTTGCATGATATCATTTACTTAAATTTTACGAAGTGTTTTTGATGAATTTCAACTTGGTTGGTTCTCGTGTTTCAACCATATTTTGTTTGTTGCATTCAATTTTAATGTATGAACCTTGCATAATGATAATTTGATTTTTATTGCAAAGCATTTTGTTGGAATGCATCATGGTTGGTTCTTGTGTAACAACCATGATTGTGTTGCATCCGATTAGATTTTAAGTACTTTTTTACAAAGCCATTTATATGCTCACGTAATAGTGAATATATTTTGAAAGTATATGGGTTTTAGAAAGTGATATATGAATATGGAAAAATATAAAGGTGACAAAGTATGAATGTAAATGTATCCCCCCCAAACTGGTGGTTTTGGCAATTTTATGAAATGAGGAAAGGAAGTGTTTTCCAAAAATTATCATTCTAGCTTTCAAGGAATTAAATGGTTAAAAGTTAGAAAATATCATACCGCAACTTACCCTTTCAAATATGGATGAGAGTTGTGCATGTGTGGCTGCAAAATTCTGATAATAGTCTTATTCACTTGGATGTGAAAATGGTGGATGAAGTCGAAAAATTGAATCTTTTATTGTTGCTAAATCTGTTGCTGGATCTTCTGCTGGAACTTCAGAATCTGCTACTGAATCCGGCTGAAAATATATAAGGCTTAGAAGGTATACAAAATTTAGAATTTACACTTTCCACCCCAGCCTTATTTCTTGACATGTCCTCAAGTCATTTACATCAAAAACTGAAAAGTAATGAAAGTAATTATGCTTCCTCTGCTACAAAATGATTGATTTTCATGTCTTCAACGCTCATTGGCACAATTCTTGTCATGTGAATAAATGTTTCGGTGTCGAACTTAAAAAAAAAAAAATTGTTAACTTAGTGGTTGTTGATGGATGCCACTAGTCAACACGAGAGCTCCCATCTTTTTTGTGGATGAGAATCAAGATGCGCCGAACACATCTTTGTAAGTATGAATGAATTTGTTGTTGTTGAATACTGAGAAGATCCGACAAACAAGGGACATTAATGTATTCCATTGTTTATCAACATTATAGCTTGCCCTTAAGACATGCAAGCTTCAAGGTGTTTTTAGAAGAATATTTGGGCTCGAGGATTATGGACTCAATGGTGTATGGAAGCAAGGTTTTATTTGTAGGGGTAGGAAAAAGGAAACTAACAATGTGTTGCGCCAAAGTGGAACAAAAAGCTTGTAAATGAGCTTTGTTTCTTTTATTGGTGGGTTAGGACTGAAGAAAATGTAGTGAAGTGTATGTGGATAATGAGAAATGGATAATGACTCTTGCTAGGAAAAAGTGAATTATGGCATGCAAAATCTCAAAAATAGCAAATTTGCTCATTAATTCTGGAATTTCTGCTAAAAGAGATGAGTTTGGCTAGTGTTGACCAACCACTTGTGGACTTTGAATATAAGAGTGGATAAGTATTTCACCATCCTTCGGCATTTATGAACAAACCCCAGATCTTTGAATTTGCTTATCTGTCATGCAACATGTCAAACCTTTAAGCTATTATAGGAAGTTGCAAGAACTTGTAATTTTCTGGAAATTTCATTTATGATCATGGACTTGTTCTTTAGAATTTCTCATGAAATTAGTGTTTTGAAGACCATTTGTGTGCACAATTAGTTTCCTTAATGATCAGTTGATCATCTGAAATCTGCAACAAAAAAAAAAAACTTGGCATAAAGAACATAAGTATGTTAAAAAAGAAATGGCCAATTCCTTGATGATTCTTACACAAAAATTAATGCCAAATGAAACAAATTAAGGAGAATCAAAAGCATAATTTTAGTCCAATTCCTAATGTTGATAACATTCCATTTTTAATAAATACCCATGAATAATAAATTACTGCCTGTTTGTGTCAGATGGTTCATGGAATGTGCATGGCAAAAAGCTTGGCACTAGAAATTGGTTGTGGCCTGCAGATTAGTATGTTACATAAAAGCATAAATTTTAATGCCAACTCTAAATTTTGAAGATCTCGGTGAGAAAAGTGTTGGGCTAAATCTTGATTTCACTAAAATGTTGCGTGATATACCCTTTGAAATCTGCACTTTTCATCATGGATGTTTGATATACAAGTTGGTATGGAAGCCACGAATAAGATCAACATCATTGTATGGCTCACCTTGGAAAAAGCCCTTGGATTTCCTCAAAAACATCTCGTACTTTGGCACAACCTACACAAAATTCTACTACTGATCATATGCATAGTTCATATTAAACAATTGCCCACTCAAACAATGATGGAAATTGATTAACCTAAGCAATGTTGAAAAGAAATTACTTGTCCTTTGCATTCATTTCATAGCACTCAATGAAATGAAAATCATAGTTGTTATGAAGTTGCCACAGGCCCCCAGATTTTAACCCCTGATAATTGAGAAAATTGTCGAGGAATAACTGTGGTTATATTTATTTGCTACGTTGAACCATTCTATGAATTGCAAATCTAATACTCAGGTTTTTGTTCCAACAAACTGCTCATATTCATCAAATACTGATGCAAGGAACTAATTCTGCATTTTACATAAACATCCTACCAAACAACTTGTAAGGCGCTTCCCTGTTTTGCAATGAATTAATAGAGGATGGTTTCTTATATCAAGTAAAATCTTCAATGCATCGCATATGTCATCCTTAGTATATCTATTTTAGGCTCTTAGCAAGAAGAAAGATAAGTTTGAAAATTACCACACAATTTCTCTAATCCACTAACATATTAATAAAGTTACAAAAAAAAAAAAAAAAATGCAAACATAAAACTGAGAATTGCAACACCATTGATATTTGTGAGCTCGCGGCGTCACTATCTGTGTCATCAACACCAAACGCCTAATTCCATGCACTTCCTTGATAGCGTATGAGAATTTCTTCAATAGATCATCAATGTTCTCTGTCCAACGCCAAATATGACGGGCCAATCCTGAAGCTTCGATGCTTTCTCTTCCCATATCTCTAAGCTATCCATGCATTATTATCTTGTTTTCAATTTCAAATCCATTTAGATTGATAGCGAGAGATTTGATGGCCATGGAAATCTGCTTCACTGCCAGCAAAAACCGTAATTGTCTGTGCATTAATTTTAAAAACCGTTTTTTCACGTAGTCACCAAAATAGGGTCCTGAAGAACCGTTATTTCCTCTCAAACTGTTAGGAATCTAAGGAAACTATTTATGGGTTTTCTAATTCATTCCATTCCGGAAAAATCCCATGTCTTCGCTTTTCTAGATTTGTTTTTTTTATAACAAAACATGTTTCAAAACGATGTGTCAAAACTGTTGCGTCTTCTTGCAATGCTGTAACAAAATCAAATCAGTTAGGTCATGACTTGATTCCAAACCCATCGATTCTTCTATAAATTGCGATCTATGTGGGAAGGAATTTAGTTCATCGAAAGGCCTGTTTGGTCACATGAAATGCTACTTTGAAACCCATTGAGATAGTAGTAATGCCCATATGGTAGAGTCACAGCAAAATGAGAGATAAGATTGATAAGAAAGTGAGAATGATGTTGAGATTGAGGTTGTTGAAAAATGTGCAACAAGAAATGTTAAATTTAGAATGTGCTAAAAATAGCAGTTTGGCCAGTGAGGTCATTGGCCACATTGGGTGAGAGGTGAAACTGCTAAAAATAGAAAGTTCTAAAAATAATATTTCTAGGTCCCTTCCTATTTATAGCAGTCCCTAGTCTATCTATAGGAAGTAAAATTAATTTTGGTCTTAACAACAGTTTTAAATATTAATAAATTAATTCAGTTGAGTTAATTAATTAAGGAAATTCGAATTTGAAGTCTTTGTGAGCATGCACATGAGTTTCCTCCACTAATTGAGGGAATAAGCATGAGTTCTATAATGAGAGAATCAGTTGACTTAGTTCTAACTAGTCAAGTCCAATTAGATTATTTTAACAAGTTGGTAAAATAATAAAATATAGTTTGTTGATGCTTGCATGCATGTGACAACTATTATTTTAGATAACTGAGGATTCACTCATGGATAACTGTTGCATGTAAGTTTGGTCAGACCCAGTTGAGATCAGATGTGGGACAGTGTACTATCAGATGCTTAACTATTCTAGTAAGTAGTTTTGCGTGGTTGAGGAACTAGTGTTCTCAAGGAATACGTAGTTGGACCATTGGTTGTTTTTGGTATGTTGGAATTAATAGCATATGCTTTTGTTATCATTTCCTAAGAAAACTACCTAAAGACCATAGGGGAAGCCTATATAAACAGGGGTTGGGTAGTTCATAAGACATATCTTCACATCTTCATAGTTCATTAAGAACTGAATATCTTGAGAGCTAATTCTTTTCGTATTGTGAAGAGGATTTCCACTTGATTGATAATACATGGTTGGGGTTTTATGCTAGTGCTTTCCCCTAGATATATCTTGTGTTATGTGTGATTAATTCTCTTGATTAGTTATGCATGTTTCTACTTGATGTTGCTCATGATTTCGATTATGCTTCTGCTTAATGTTTTGTAGAAGTAGAACAAGTATTATGCTTTAGGAAATTGCATATATTGGTTTGTTCTACAGGTGAAATTTCTACAGTGGTTGACCATCGAAACGGGAAATCAAGCAGGATTGATAATTGGATGAAGGGAAAGGGATCCAAGAGACCCAGTTGTGCAACCCAACATGGCACACTTTGTTCACAATTAAGATCAAATGCAAAGAAGGATCTCATTATTACAAAAATGATGAGTTCCAAAAATTTAGAAGCCAAGAACAAAGTAAATGTAGAGAAGTTTCAACCTCCTGTTTGAATTGTTTATATGCAGACTTGGCTTTCTTGAAGAAATGGTCCCAGCGCATACAAGACCTAGCCTAAGAGGAAATATGGTTTTTTTTTATTCTTATTATTATTATTCTTATTATTATTATTATCAAATCACTAAACTGTAGATTTCATTTTTAAATTTGAAATTGAAAATAAACGAATTAAAAATAAATAAATAAATAAATGATTTCAATTTCTTATAATGTTGTAATTTTAATGATTTGTGCAATTTCTGAGCAAGAGATTTTTATATTATTTTTTTAAATAAATCAGTAGATTTTCTAATCTCCTTGATCGCTTGAAGCACAGGAAGAGAGCATACTACTCTATTTATTTGTTTTATTTTTTATTTTTGTAGGTTAGCATGGATGAAGTGGCTCTTACTAATTTATTCATGGGAAATGTTGATGATTTTTTTTTTGAAAACAATACTAAAAGAAAACTCTACGAGATCTCCTTTTATTTTTCTAATCTATTCTACCTTAACTTGAAACTCTTTTTTTATTTCCTAGGTAAAAGAATGCTTCCAGTGAAGCCACCTACAGACAAAGAATTTGAAAATGCTCACATCAAGATTTAAAATTTTTACCTTATGATTAGCAAGCATGTGAGTAACCTGTCTTATTCTTGGAGTTGGCACAAGGTTGTTTTGAAACCATTCTTTGATATTGTCCTTGCTCTCCAAGAAGTACCTATTTATCATCTTCAAATATATCATCCGTAGATGGATTAGTAACAAATGGGGGGCTTAAAAAGACTGAATTTGAAATTAAACTAAGTATGAAAATAAAAAAAATGCTCAAACTTGAACTTCATTATGAAGATCCTGTTGTCACCAGGTTTCACAAGTTAGTCCAGAAAAATAAATTGCAATAAAAATAACTTCCTAAGTCTATCTCCAAATCATCCTCCCCGGCAACGACGCCAAAGTGTTGGGTCTAAAATGCGGATGCAAATTAGAGTTTCATTTACAATCAATCCGAGTAAGTAAACTTCGAGGATCATCCAATATATATGGACTTAGAGACAAACTAAATTAAGCTAGGTGAAGAAATACCAAATCTCCCTTACAGGAGGTCTATTCATTAATATTTCTAACCATCTTAATCAATAAACTAAGAAATGAAGGCATTTAAACATAATTCAAATTGATTACAGGAAATATTAAAGCTCTCTTACAAGAGACTATTCATTTATATTTCCATCATCAAGATCTTTAATCTAATGAAATTAAAAACATAAATGAAAGCTTACTATACCAAAACAAGTATGCAAGTGAGGCAATGGGGGCCCTCCTTAGCTCCACAAGCACACCTAGAAAGAAGTCAAATGTAGAAGAAAATCCAATCCACTTTGTTTATCATCAATTGAAAATTGCAATTACAAGCTCCAAGTTCTACATTCCAAGAGGTCCTAAACCCTACATTACAATGATTCTAAAATATAAAATTACAAATGAAGGACTAAGTTTCTAAATTCTAAAAGTTAAGATTACAAATGAAGGAGATAACACTCCTATTTATACAAAAGTTATGATAGCAAACTCGTAAATGTGGATCCACCATTCCCTCTTCAAATCCACATTTCTCTCAGCCAATGGTGACACATAACCCTATCCTCCATGATCTTCTCCATGAGGTCCATGATCTTATCCATGAGGTCCATGATCTCCTCAAATTCGAATTTGAACATAGAGTGCCACATAAGGGTGCCTTAGAAGCTTCCATCGTACCTACACATGTCAACAAACTCATTCTAATTATTAGGTATAAGTATATGGATATTATTTTCTAAAGTTTAACCAAAAATTCACTTAAAAATACTAAGAATTAATAATTTTTTGGAAAACCCAATGGTAACCCATTTAATGATGAAAGTGGAGCTAATGTGGTGACATGGTGGTGGAATAGAGGTGAGAAAATATGTGAATGGAGTGAAAGTGGATGTATTTTAAGGATAATTCTTAGGCCCAACACTCCCTCGGGGAGGGGGGGCTGAAAAATGTACATGCCACTAGCTTGGGAAAGCTTATCGAATATATCAACCATAAAATCTTTGTGTGCCATCAGACTCTACAAACTTGAAGGCTTCAATAGAAAGTGTAGACTAACAACCATCTCCCTCAATGTGAAAAAATACTATCCTAAAATTTCCACATGAAAACTTTAGTTAACAATTTAGGCACAAAAAAATAATAGTAAATAACAAACATCATAGTTGTTTCCATTTACAACCTAAGACGTTACTATCTAAAACATATTATGGATTTAATATCAGATTAATTAAAAATGTTGGCAATATGCTACATTTTTGGATTTCTTCCAAGACCTTGCAAAAAAGGAACCAATAGATACCATTTATCTACTCAGTCCTTTCATACTGACAAGATTTAGACTCTACAAACTTGAAGGCTTCTATAACAAGTGTAGACTAAAAACCATCTCCCTTAATGTGTAAAAATACTACTCTAAAATTTACACGTGCAAACTTTAGTTGACAGTTTATGCACAAAAAAATAACAGTAAATAACGAACATCATAGTTTTTTCTATTTACAAGCTAAGAAGTTACTATCTAAAACATATTATGGATTTCACATCTGATTAATTAAAAATGTTAGCAATATGCTACATTTTGGATTTCTTTCAAGACCTTGCTCAAAAGGAACCAATAAATACCATTTCTCTACTCGGTCCTTTCACACGCACACACACACACACACATACATGATAAGTACACAAAACAATATCTTCAAGTGCCCTGTAACCAAAAAAATAGTTGTTCTCTGCTCTATCACCTAAGAGATATTCAATTTGTCAAAAAATGTGTGTGTTTTGATATCCCTTTTTTTCTCATACTTCCCTCCCAAGTTTCCTGCAAGTGTAATTCCTATAAAAGATAGAAAACTAGACTATTTGTTAAACTAAAACAGGGAATTTTATTACAAAACTAACAAAAATAAAAATAAAAATCTGAATTTTAAATGAGCTCATCCCACCCTTACACAAATCCAAATGAATACTCCTAATCTCATGCTACAATATGAACAAGTTGCATATGTTCAATTAGGCACCCAAAAATAAATGATCAAAATTTTACGTTGTAGTTTTTTGTGGTGATTCTCCACAACAAACTATTTTTTCCTCCATATTTTCTGTATGGTGTAGTTTTATTACCAATGTTTGAACACAAGATAAATCCAATTCTTCATAATTGTAAGAACCAAATGAGACCAAATTTCTTAATTTGATCAAGTCTTCTCATTAAAATCCCTATTTAACTTTACTTTCCAAAGGGCTCTAAGGAAACCATGAAATGGGAGTTACATCAGGCCCCAAAACATTATGGCTATCTTTTTCCCTCTAAGCAAAGGAACAATTCATGAAGCCATAGAGTGTGATAACAAAGAACCACATGCATTATGATGTTCCCCATGCTGGTATGGATTGGATTATTATATTTTTGTCATCCATCCTCATGCATTTGGAGTGGAAAAAGTGTGGGAATTAGTTCATGGGACTTTTTTTACCGTCGAGACCCACTTTGGCAAAATGGGGTCTGAAATCTTCTGGGAGCATTTGGAGGCATGAAACAACATTTTTTGGGGAAAAATATTTCCTCTTTGGCATGACATATTTCCATGCTATGCTACACACATATATCTTTCCAACATCGCAACAAGCACGTCAATCGAAGTCCGTATGCAAAAGTTATGCCACTCAGAAGTTGACCTTCCTGTTTTCACACCAATAGTTCAGGAGGATGCTGCGACAACCCCCATTATTCATGGAAAAAGGTTTATCCACGTGTTTTTGATGTAAAAGGCTCTATAAGATTCTATATTGTAACTCTAGCTAAGAGTTGATGTAGTCAAACTTAACCACTAATAGGTTATCGGGTTGTGTTATAACTAGACCACTAGGAGGAAGCGGCACTCCATTATTTTGAGAGAATTTTGTTCGATAGTTGAGAACAGATATCTAGGAGAGATATGAGGTAGAGAAAATAAAGATGATATGTGCATTGTAGCATACCAAGCGCCATAAGCATTACTTCTTCATACCTGCAGTCTTGTTTTCCAAATAGAGAAAGAGAGTGAAGCAACCTCACCTTCCAGTTGGGTTTTTTCCCAAAAGGGTTTCCCATAGCATATCTTGTGTCTTATGTGTGTGTGTGTGAACTTATTTTTTAGTTCTATACTTTTTATCATAATTTCTATTCACATGCAAGCACTAATTACAATTGAATTTATAGATCTAGAAGT
The DNA here is from genome assembly GCA_000404065.3 of Pinus taeda. NCBI lineage: Eukaryota > Viridiplantae > Streptophyta > Pinopsida > Pinales > Pinaceae > Pinus > Pinus taeda. The sequence goes on from APFE030941975.1 coordinate 96,252, forward strand.
TTAATAAAACTGTAATAGTATAAAAATTCAAATTTTAATATATTATTATCAAATCTGTTGTGACAAACTGTCTAGTGGAATATCCACGACAGTTTACAGATCATCTGGTATCAAAGTAGGTTTCTTTGGGTATTTTGTGGAGATTGTGGGGGTCTAGATCGGTGGAGCCGAAAATTGTAAAACCCTAATCATGGCCGAAGAATATGTAAATGAGCCTCGTCTACAAAGGTGACCTTTATGTGGCTGGAACAACAAGTCGCAAATATCAACTATAATGTAAGCCTCCTCATGGTGGAATTTAATAACAAGTTGGGGATATTTGGAGAAGATGGGGGTTCAAATGTAGAGGACAATTCTGAACGGGGATCAAAAAATCGTGGAGAAATGGAAAACCAGTTGAAGAAAGAATCCGGAAAAGATGAACCTTTTTCAAGTTCCGTGAATCAGTTCCTATTTAAAATGGAAGCAAAAGTTGATATCAATCCATACCATGGCAATATCGATGCTCTGAAGTTGAACCATTGGTTGCAGCAATTGGAAGTTTAATTTAACATCCATTAGATTGAGGAAGGACAAAAAATCTCATTTGCATGGATGAAATTGGAGGGCGATGCACTGACTTGGTGGGAGAGCCACATGGAAACCCTGAGGTTGGAGGGAGAACCAGATTTCAAAATCCTCATTAAGTTACAATTTTATCCCATTAGGTACATGGAGGACCAGTGGATCCGGTGCTATTACATTAGACAAAAGTTGGTCCAAATCATGTAGGAGTACACCATGGAATTTGGGAAGATGGATATAATTTTGGGTATCTCTCCAAAGAACACAAATGTACTCCTCAAGTATTTGGGGGATTGGCATTGCCATCAACATGAGAAAGTGATGTTGTTCAAGCCCAAATTGGTGGACGAGGCTTTTTTACATGCATAGTACCTGGAGAACATAGGCCTAAAAAGAGCGCAATCAAGTGAATTGAAGTAGAAGGAGAAATATGAAGCTTCTAAAGAGGGGAAGAAGAAGAAAAAAGGGGGAAAATATAAAACATGAAAACCACAACACACTAGTGAAAAGATCCTAGCAACTACTACAACCACAACAACATTGATGGACATACATAGGAGAAGTGTTGGAAGTTGCATCCAAAGCTAAACTTGAAGAACAATAAGAAAGTTAACAAGAAGAAGAATCTCATGGCCACGAATTCGAGAAACCAAGTTGAAAGAAGATCAAATGTGGTTGATAATATCGTCTATATGTTAGTGCAGAAGAAGGTTAATGTTAGTATCCTTCAGCAACAGGAAGAGAAAGAAATAACCAAACTCTTCCATATAAATATGTAGGTTAAGAAGATGAAGATTGACGCTCTATTTGACTCAAGATTCCAAGTGAATCTCATTGTAGTATAGCTGGTCAAGAAGCTGGTGCTGGAAGTTTGTGACCATCCAAACCCATATCTATAATGTTCCTTAGTGGTTATATGAGTGATATTTTAAACAAATAAACGGTGCAACAACATAAAATTAAAAACATGCATTGTACATGCATAAAACATTGTAAATATAGAACTATTGAGCCATATATTATAAGATCTGAGAGCATGGGTACAATATAAATGAGATGGTGCACCTGGGAGTGTCTCAAGGAAAAGCTGGACCAAACCCAAGTGATGGAATAACTGAGATGAAGGCTCCCTAGTTGCTGCACCACTCTATACTACGATGTCCCAATAAAACTATTGTCATGTTGAATTTCTACTTGCTAGAATGTGCCCAAAAACCGCCTAGAAAATTATATCCTTTCAGCCTTAAAATCCTTGGATAAAACCCATAAGGGAATTTATTAGGTTTTGACTTTGGATGTTCGGCCTCCTTGGAGTCTCTCCCTAGCTGCTGCTGCCAAATTCGACTTGCAGGAAAAAACCTGCAAATCCCTCTAAGAACACCCCTAGAATGTTGGGTCACCTGTGATGACTGACTCCTTGCTCCCCAGATGACTGCTCTCCCAAGCACCATGGGTTTACTACCAGAGGCCTCTGCATAGTCCTTCTGCCTAGAAATCTGTATTGTTGTAACCCCTGATTGGTTGGCTGCAAAACTCAACGAAATTGTCCTCAACCAACAACCTTTCGAGCTCTCGAAACTCCTGACAAGCTATGGACCTCCTGGCTGGCTCAATCCCCTCCTACGTGTTTCTAGCTGTCCAGAAAATACGTAGTCACCTCCTCTGCGTGGCTGGATGAAGTGTGTGTTAATGCTGGAACCCCTGAAATCTCTATGGAACAGCCTCCTTAGGGTGGGAATGGATAGTCCACCGAAGTGGAGGTTGAATCTCCCCTACGAAAGATCCATGGTTAAACAGCTGGTAGACTCGCTATGTAGTAGAGCGTACAAAGATAAGTTTGTTTGTAAAAGATTAAGGTGCTGCAAAATGAGACCTCCTTCCTCTTTTATCACCTTGGGCCCCCTTAGCCCCATGTGCGCCCCTCCTTCCACTAATTTGTTTCCCTCCAACTCATGCAATGGCCAAGTTCGAATTATTCATGTGGGTGGCCCCCTCATTCCACTAGCTGCCAAAAATAAAGTTGAATTGCCTATAGTTCCTAAGTTCTGCGTGTGGGATCCTCCACCTAAGACAAAATTGATGCCAAAAATGTGTAGTTGCACCCCATGATTAATCATTTTGAGAAGGGACATGACAATCCTCCCCTCCCAAATGTTGCTTGCCCTTAAGCAACCTCAAAGTTGGGTGCTCAAATATGTGCTCACCCTCCTAGGTGGCATCCTCATCCAGCAAGTTCTTCCAGTGTACCATGAACTCCCTGATGGTTCAACTCCTCAATCTCCTCTCTCCGCTCTCCAAGATGGCCTATAGTTCCAACACCAAATGGCCCTCATCATCCAACGGTGGAAGATCAGCTGTTGCGGTCACCTATTGTCCCAACACCTTCTTCAAGCATGAGACATGAAATACGTTATGGATTTTACTCCCCGGAGGTAGCTCTATCTCATAAGCCACCTCCCCAACCCGCCTAATCACCCGGTAGGGCCCATAGAAGTGTGGTTATAGCTTCGTGGCCCCCTTCTGTTCCAACATAGACTATCTGTAAGGCTGCAATCAGAGGTATACTAAGTCCCCCTCCTCAAAGTGCCTCTCTATCATGTGCCAATCTGCATACAGTTTTTGCTAATTTTGGGTTGTCACTAAATTATCCTTGAGAGCTTTGAGGATATCTTGGCTATCTTGGACCCAGTTTTTGGCCTTTGGGGCCCGCCTATCTCCGAAATTAACATCAACAAAAGTTAATGCATCATATCCATAGAGGGCATGAAAAGGAGTCATACCGATAGACATGTGGTGCATGGTGTTGTAGCAGAATTCGTCCAAGTGCAACCACCGAATCCACATCCTCTACTGACTTGTCACATAATTCCTCAGGCACCCCTCCAACCACTAGTTGACCCTCTCTGTCTGGTCATCTATTTGAGGGTGATAACTGGTGCTCGAAGTGAGCTCCATCCCAACCAAACTAAAGAGCTCCTGCCAAAATCCACCCGTAAATTTGTTGTCTTTGTTTCTCACAATATTCTTAGGGAGCCCATGTAACCTGAAAACCTCCCGAAAGAACAACTCGGCAACCTGTGCAGTGATGTATCTAGTGGGGATGGAAAATAAGTGAGAAAAGATGGTCAATCTGTCAACCACTACATATATTAAATCCTTCCCTTGTACTGTGGGGATCCTAGTGATGAAATCCATCGAAATTCTTTCCCATTTCCCCTCCAGATTGCGAAGTGGCTGTAGTATCCCTGTAGGGTGGGTTAGCTCCACCTTGTTCTACTGACAGGCCTCACACTCCCTCACATGCTGCAGCATGTCCTCCTTGAGGCCTTTCCACGTGAATCTCTCTTGAACAACCGTGTAAGTCTTCTGAAACCCCTAGTGTCTAGACAATGGTGAATCGTGAGCTGCCAGGAGTACCCTCTCCCTCAACTGCAAGTTGGGCACCAAATAAATGAGCCCCTTGTAATATATGACATCATCCATCACATGATAATGCTCATCTGCATGTGTCCCCTCCAGCACCTCGTAGGCCCTCCTATCCTTGGAGTACTCTACCAATATCTGAGCCTTCCAATCCTGGCAGATGCTCATGAGAGATAACCCAGCTGGTCTCTTGGATAGAGCATCGACCACCACATTGTGCTTGCTCCGCACATACTCAATGTCAAAATCGTAGCCACACACCTTGCTAACCCACCTTTGTTTCCTATCATTGAGGCCCTAACGCCCCATGAAATGTTGAAGACTCTTGTGATTAGTCTTCACTTGGAATCGTTTTCCCACCAAGTACTGGTGGAACTTGGCCAATGCATGCATAATGGCCATCATCTCCTTGTCATTTATGGAATATGAGAGCTCATGTTGTATGATCTTCTGACTCTCGAAAGCTATGGGCACAGGGGCTTCACTGCAGGAGCAATACCATACCACGTGGGTTCATATTGGGGGATATATATTGATGAAAAATCAGCATAATATATTGAGCATATATTAGGGGGTAAAGGGTTTTTATATTGGAAGGTATAAAAAATGGAGCTCAAAGTTAATGGAAAAATATAAAGGGGTATAAAAAAATATTAATGAAACATTGGATACATATAATATTTAGTGAAAGTAGGGGATTTTTTAATTTGGGAGGTGTATTGGGTTCGTCTTGGTAGGGGGTTAAATAATGTGACTTTTAGAGATATTTTCTAATATGTAGTCAAATTATAGGTATTGCTTAGTGTGCCATGAATTCACGTGATGTGTCATAGGTTCATTGAGTGATGCCCCCGTGACTATGGGATGCCCCTCCTGTGACAATACAGTTCCAACTCCTACCCCTGATGCGTCACACTCCACCATGAATGACTGGGAAAATTCAGGGAGTGCCAGAACATGAAAACTACTCATCACCTCCTTGAGGCGATTGAAGGCGTCCTATGCTCCATCAGTCCATGCAAAGGCCCCTTTCTTGATAAAGTGGTCAAGGGTGTTTCCAGCTATGAGAATCCTTTGACAAACTTCCTATAGTAAGTACAAATACCCAAGAAGCCTCTCAGCGCAGTCACATCTCAGGGTACTGACCAATCCCGGATGGCTCGAATCTTCTCCTTGTGAAGCTTCACCCTGTCTGCTCCAATGATATGCCTGAGATAAAGCATCTCCATCAATCCAAACTCGTACTTGGAGAGCTTGGCATAAAATTGTTACTCCTCCAAAATGCGCAGTACCTCCTCCAAGTGTTGGAGGTGTTCCTCCCACATCTGGCTAGAGATCAGGATGTCATCGAAGAACACTAGCAAGAACCTCCTCAGCTTCCCCTAAAAGATATGGTTCATGCAAGACTGAAATGTGGTGGGAGCGTTGGTCAATCCAAATGGCATGACCAGAAACTCAAAGTGCCCATAGTGGCACCAGAATGTTGTCTTCAGGATGTGCTAATCTTGAACTCTAATCTGGTGGTACCCTGAACGTAGATCAATCTTAGAGAAGTACTTGGTTCCTCTGAACTCATCCATCAGCTCATCAATGCATGGAATGGGGTATCTGTTCTTAAGGGTCTTTCGGTTAAGACCTCGATAGTTAATACACATCTGGAGGGTCCCATCCTTCTTCTTCACTAGCACTACAGATGAAGCAAAAGGACTGGAACTATGATTGATATGGCCCAATGCAAGCAACTCCTAAATGTCCTTCTCTATCTCGTCCTTATAGGATTTGGGGTGCCTGTAAGGAGTATTGATGACTTCCTATATACCCAACTAGAGCTAAATGGTGTGTTCAAACCCTCTATTTGGTGGTTGCCATGGTGGAATGTCTCTGAACATTACTGCATATATGTCCAGTAAAGCTTGTATGTATGCTGGTGGTGGTTGTACCTGTCCCCCAACCTTTGAGATCCTCAACTCAACTACCCATGCAATGTCCCCATGTCGAATATCTGCCTCCATCCTATGGGTTGAAACTGTCTAAGGAGGATAATATTGCACGCCTCTCAAGACCACCAGTTTCCCATCTAGCCCCATGAACTCCATCTCGGGTTTCCTCCAATCTGTCATGACACGCGTAAGGGAATACAATGATCGGACACCCATCACCACATTGGTGTCTAACACATCTACCACAAAGAAGTGGTTCGTCATCGAGTAGTTTCCCATAACTACTATCAAGGAGGGCACATATCTACCACATTGGATGGTAGAGTCCCTTGGTACTAGGATGGAAAACCCATCAAACTCTATTGTGGTGAGGCCTTTCCTCTGGACTAGCTATGCATCTATGAAGTTGTGGGTAGCACCACTATCCACCAATACTTACACCCTCTGTCCCTGTACTATACCTCTGATCCTGAGTGTCAAAAAAATAGGAATCTCGCATAAAGAAGCAAGGACTCCTCCTAATGAGGCAAGAGATGCCCCTCCCTATGGAGGTGGTGATGGTGGCCCTCTGTCTTCTAGACTCTCTCCATTTGTCCCACCACAATCCTGCTCCAACTCATCCTCTTGGTCACTATCAGAAAAGACCTCAATGTAATCTTCTCTACCTGCAATGCACCTATGGCCAAGTTCCCAAGGCTCTTTGCATGTGAAGCACAGCTTCCTCCTTTGGAAGTCCTTCCATGTCTCCTCATCTAGCTACCCCCTCACCTGTGTGGTCCCCGGTGATGGGGTTCTAGTCTCATGCCCCTTCTGCGGAAAAGGGGCCTGTGTAGTAAATGGTGTTTTGGTCTTGGGGATGCCCCTTGTGAATATCTGGGGCACACCATTGCTTCCTACAACGTGGAGGGTCTGTGTGACTTCACCAGTCCATGTAGAGGCTCAAGAAAGCCCTCAATGAAGGTGTATACCCTCCTTGCCTCGGACAAATTCAGGACCATAACTGGCACACGCAAAAAATATGAGAAGTACTGCTTTGGGTTGCCTATTTGGCACAGTTGTGTCAGTTCCCTGAAGGATGCCTCCGGATCCCTCTAATTAAATTGCTCCACCACCCTCCGGGTGAAGTCCTCATAAGAAACTATTTGTGCATGCCCCAAAGTGGTCAGGCCGTGAAACCACCAGTCATGGTCTCCCCCCTCCAAGTGCAGTGCTTCCATCTTAATGGCTTCCTGCTCCATCATTTGTTTGACTTGAAAGTCATCCATGTTTTCAACCCAAGCCTTGGTTGTGCACTTGGCAATGCCATCAAATGTAGGGAAATACATCCTCCCTATAGTTCTCTGCAACTCATAGTTTTGGGTCCCTTGTCCTCCATACCCCTTGTTCCTCTCACTCTGCTTGAGCTTGCAGTAATCTCTGAAGGAGAGGGCTTCTTTGAAATTTGTGTCCATCACGTGCCTCTCTAAAGTAATCCCCCAACTGGGGAGTGTATTCCTCCCTTGTTGGCTCGATTTATGCCATTCGTATGAAAGTGGGTAGTGTAGCCCTAGTTGGAAAACTAACTGAAGGGTGTTGCACTACTAGTGAGGGGTGATCAAAAGGCTGAGAAGCCTTAGAAGTTTCCCCACACAAAAACCCTCTAGGTGTGGCCCTATCTCTATTCTGTGATTTGATCACCTCCAGCATGTCTTTCTTCCCCTTGGCTAAGTCACTCAAGGCCCTCAAGAGGCTATCGAAATCCATCTCCTTCCTACTCCTAGGCTCTTCCATTTCCTCCTCTCCATCCACTGCTTTCCCTCTTTCCTCCGTATTTGGTGTAATTTCTAGCTCCCTCTCTCTACTCCTATACCTCTACCTCTGATAAGTGATGTTCTCCCGGTCTTCTCCTTTCATAGGAAACAAACCCCAGAATGGAGCCAAGAACTAGGCTCTAATACCACTTTAATGTTCCTAAGTGGTAATATGATCGATATTTTAAACAAATAGACAGTGCAACAACATAAAATTGAAAACATGCATTGTACATCCATAAAACACTATAAATATGGAAATGTTGAGCCATATATTATAAAATATGGGAGCATGGGTACAATATAAATGAGATGGTGCACCTGGGCTTGTCTCAAGGACAATATGGACCAAACCTAGGTGATGGAATAGTTGAGATGAAGACTGCCCGGTTGCTGCACCACTCTATACTATGTTGTCTCAGTAAAATTGTTGTCTTGCTGAACTTCGACATGTTGGAATGTGCCCAAAAACCACCAAGAAAATTATATCCTTTTAGCCTTAGAATCCTTCGACAAAACCTAGAAGGGAATTTCTCTGGTTTTGACTTTGGATTTTCAACTTCCTTGGAGCCTCTCCCAAACTACTGCTACCAAATTTGACTGGCAGGAAATAGCCTGCAAATGCCTCAGAAAATACCCCTAGAATTTTGGGTTCACCTATGATGACTGACTCCTTGCTCCTAGGATGGTCCTTGACCCATATGAATTCTCTCCCAAGCACCACGAGTTTGTTGCCAGAGGCCTCTACGAAGTCCCTCTGCATAGAAATTTGCACTATTGTAACCCTGACTGGCTGGCTGCAAAACTCAGTGAAATTGTCCTCAACCAACAACCTTTCTAGCTCTCAGAACTCCCAGAAAGTTATGGACCTCCCAGCTAGCTCAATCCCCTCCTACGTGTTTCTGTTTGCCCAGAAAATATGCAATCTCCTCCTCTGCATGGTTGGATGAAGTGTGTGTTAATGCGAGAACCCCTGAAATCTCTGTGGAATAGCCTCCCTAGGGCGGGCACAGATAGTCCTCCGAAGTAGAGGTTGAATCTCCCTTGCAGAAGATTTGTGGCTAAACAATCAGTAGACTCGTTAAGGAGCAGAGCATAAAAATATAAGTTTGTTTGTAAAATGATCAAGATGCTGCAAAATGAGAACTCCTTCCTCTTTTATCACCTTGGGCCCCCTTATCCCCATGTGGGCCCCTCCTTCCACTAATTCAATTCCCTCCAACTCATGTAATGACCAAATCTGAATTATTCATGTGGGTGGCCCCCACATTCCACTAACTGCCAGAAATAAAGTTGAATTGCCTATATTTCCTAAGTTTTGCATGTGGGGTCCTCCACTTACGCCAAAATTGATGCAAAAATTGTGTAGCTGCACCCCGTGGCTAACACTTTTGAGAAGGGACATGACAATATCCACTAGGATGGGTAAATAAGGATGTAGAGTTAAAGGAAACAAAATAGTGTAAAATTAAATTTTCTATCATTGTTGATTTTATTGATGAAGTAGATCTAGATGTGGTTCCCCTAGATATATGTGGAGTCATGTTTTGGAGTCCATACATGTACATGCGAGATGCAATATTCATGAGGAGATCCAATCAGTGTCATCTCATTAAGGATGGAAGATCGTTTATCATCAACACGTACAAAGGAAAGTCGAAAATTTCATTGATAAGTGCCAACCAAGCCAACAAATTGATCAGTTCCAACAAGAAGTATGTTTTATTTTTTTTAAGAGAAAGTTGGTCTTAAAAGGAGTCAATAAGAGACAATGCATCCCTAAAGGGGTCTACTGATAAATAGAAACAATAATTGGAGGAGTTATTACAAGCATACAAGGATGTTTTCTGAGAGCCCAAAGGGTTACCACCTAAGAGAGAAGTGAAACATGAGATCCAACTATTGTCGAACTCCCCATTGCAAAATATTGGGATGTATAGGCAGTTTTTTATAGGAGCAAGTGAGGTGAAGATATAATTGTACAAACTGCTAGAGCAAGGTGTCATTCGATCAAGTATATCTCCATGTGGGTCACCCATCATCATTGTTCCAAACAAGGATGGGATTTGGTAGATGTGTATATATTACCGGGAGTTGAATAAATTCAAGTTCAAGAATAGATACCCCCTACCCAGGATAGATGATCTGCTAGATCAGTTGTTGCAAGAAAATTATTTCACCAAGTTGGACTTAAAGTCTGGATATCACCAGGTTTGAGTCAAAGAAGAAGATACATGGAAGACCACCTTCAAAACTAGGAAAGATTTGTATGAGTGGTTGGTTATACCATTTGGCCTATGTAATGCACCAACTACATTTATGATAGTAATGAATGATGTAATACGCCCTTTTATAGATTCATTTGTTATTTTCAATTTGGATGTTATACTGGTATATAGTGCTATCTGGGAGGATAATATTTCACATTTGATGCAAATGCTAGAAACATTGAAGAAGCACGAGTTGGTAGCAAATCTCAAGAAGTGCGAGTTTGTGCAGCAGTCCTTGGTGTATTTGGGGAATGTGATTGGTGGAGGATAATTGAGGATACATCCTTCCAAGATGGAGGCCATCATGAAATGTCCAGTGCCTATTAATTTTTTTGAGGTTAGGAGTTTCATTGGGGCAACAAAGTACCTAAGGAAGTTCATAGCCTCATTTTCAGTAGTAGCGGCATCATTCCACGCTATAACAACAAGTGGCAAGAGTTTCCAGTGGGGAAAAGGTTAGCATAAGGCTTTTGAGGAGCTAAAGAAGAAAATCGGTAATGCACTAGCTATGGCATTACCAAATTTGTAGCACCCCTTTGAAGTGGAGATAGATTCAAGTGGGTATGTTATGGGAGTTATCTTGATGCAGGGAGGAAGGCATGTTTTCTACCATTTTGGAGTATTTCACGGGGTAGTTCTTAACTACCCTACCTATGATAAGGAGATCCATGCCATGGTGCGTGTTGTGAAGAAGTGGAAGCACTATCAGATGGGGAAGGAGACAATAATACACACAGATCACCAGCCATTAAAGTACTTGTAGGCCTAAATAAAGCTACTACAAACCAAGAATTACAAGTGGATGGGATTTTTACTACAGTTTCATTTGGTGATCATGTATAAGGAGGGAATCATAAACAAGTTGACCAACATGCTTTGAAGGCCACCCACATCAAATATCCCAACTTTGGGGACTCTTATTCACATGTATCCATTCACCCATGATGCATATAGAGAGGCATATTCAAAGGATGAGGACTTCAAGGTGGTGTATCAATAGTTGAAGAGCCAGATTCATATGATGGTGACAACACTGTTGACTACCATGTCAAAGATGGGTTACTCTACAATATGGATAAGCTATGTGTTCCTAAAGGTGGGCGACTGCAGCTGATTAGACAGGCTCACACCTCCAAGGTTGCAAGGCACTTTGGTATAGGGAAGACCATGGCTAACTTGTAGAGGTATGTGTATTGCCCCAAGATGCAAGAGCAGGTAGCTAGGTTCATAACATGATGCATACTTTGTTGTACCAGCAAGCTTGGCAACATGAAACAGGGTCTATATCATCCCTTACATGTACCTACTTGTCCTTGGTAAAACATTTACATAGACTTTGTGTGAGGTTTACTGACAACTAGAAAGGTACAAGACTACCTGTTCGTGGTAGTTGATAGGTTCAGCAAGATGTGTTTTTTGATGCCCTGTAAAAAAGACCATCAACGAACAAGAAGCAACAAACTTGTTCTTTGGACAAGTATGGGTGCACTTTGGGATACCAAGGAGCATCATTTCAGATAAGGATACAATATTTTTGTGCATTTTGGACTACATTATGGGAGAATATGGACAAACATTTGAAGAGATCTACAACATCCATCCACAAGAAGATGGGCAGACAAAAGTAGTCAATAGGACTTTGGTGAAACTTCTAAGGGGATACATCTAGAAGCATCAGAAGGCCTAGGATGGAAATTTGATATATATACAACATTCTTACAATAGAGTAGTCCACACTTCTGCAGGAAATTCCCCATTTGAGGCTTGTTTTGGATATTTTCCACCTTCACCTTTGGATATTGCTTATGGACAATCAGGAGGAGTGAGGAAAGATCTTACAAGATATGCTTTGAGGGCTGAAATTTTTATAGAGAAGATTAGGAATATCCATCTACATGTACAAGAAACACTACAAAAGTCGCGGGAGAAGTATAAGGCCAAGCATGATCAACACAAAATAGAGAAATCATTCAAGGTGGGATATAGAGTATGGCTACAGTTGAACAAGGAGAGGTTGCGGGGGCTTCTTAAGAAAATCAAGGCGCTAAGGTATGGTTCCTTTGAGATACTAGAAAAGGTGGGTGATAATTCCTATCGACTCAGTTTACCACCATATATGCACATTTACTCAATTGTGACTGTAGATAATTTGAAACTCTATGAGCCTTACATGCTAGATAAAGAAGAGGAACATGTCCTACCTTATGTGGAGCATTTGGCATGAGAGCTCAGGTATAGCTGAAAAAAGATACATTTTTGCATAATAGGTCCAAAAGTAAAAGACATGGGCAACATGACCTTTGGCATATTGGGTTCAAGGGACAACTTCCGGGCAAAGCTAAATGGTACACTAGAGAGAAGGTGGAGGAAAAATTTCCTCACCTCATTCAGTAAAAGATTTTGGGGACCAAAATCCTCCCAAAATGGGGAGGTGTTATCCATATTGGATCATTATATTTTTTTTCATCCATATCAATGCATTTAGAGAGGAAAAAGTGAAAGAATCAACTCATGGGACCGTTTTTACCAGCGGGACCTAGTTTGGCAAAATAAGTTCTCAAAAGTTCCAGGAGCGTTTTGAGGCATCAAATGACATTTTTTGGGGGTAAACTTTGCCACATCAACGTGGCATCTCTTCATGCTATTCTACACACATAGATCTTTCCAAAGATGCAAGAAGTGCATCATTCGGAGTTCATATGCAAAAGTTATGCCAATCATAAATTGGCCTTCCTGTTTTCACACCTATAGTTCGGGAGGATGCCACTTCAGCCCCCATTATTCATGGAAAAGGGGATATCCACATGTTTGTGATGTAAAATTTTATAGAAGAGTCTATATTGTAACTCTATTTAAGAGTTAAAGTAGTCAAACTTAACCATTATTAGGCTATCAGGTTGTGTTATAATCGCGCCACTAGGAGGAAGAGACATTCCATTCTTTCAAGAGTATTATGTTCCATAGTTGAGAAAAGAAAGAAATGAGAGATAGGAGGTAGATCACATAGAGAGGATCTATGCATTTTAGTAGCCCATGAGCCACAAGCATTGCTTCTTTGTACCTGCAACCTTATTTTCCAGACAGAGAAAGAGAGGGAAGCGACCTCACCTTCCAGTTGGATTTTCTCCCAAAGGGTTTCCCAGAGCATATATTGTGTCTTATGTGCATGTGTGAGCTTATTTTTTTGTTCTCTAATTTTCTATATAGTTTCCATTCACATGCATGCATTAATTACAGTTAAATTTACAGATCTAGAAGTTTAATAAAATTGAGTGTAAAAATTCAGAATTTTAATATATTATTATCAAATTTGTTGTGGTGAATTGTCTAGTGGAATATCAAGGGAAATTTACAAATCACATGCACATAATGACTAGAGGATCCCACCCATATGAGGAAGATTGGAAATTTGATGGAATCTAAGGATGACCAAGGATTTAAGGTTATATTGCAACTTGCTACATGTATGTAATTCCCAAGAAAATGCATATGTATTTATGGGAGGTAACATTTATTTTTGAATCTACATATATGCATGGGTGGTCTTGCAAACTTGCATTTGCGGACTCATATAAGAAAATTTCAAAGGTTCAAGGACCACTACTCTAAGAAATGATACCTTAGAGGAAAACAAGTGTTCAAGATTTGTTGGAGTAACAATATCAATCCCAGGACTTTGTGGATTTCATTTGATCAAAATTATTGATCCTATGATTTTAAAATATCTTGTCAGTGCCCATATTTTAAATGGAAATAACAAATACTATATTGGATCCTAGAGGCTTAAATATATTTAATTTTATCCATTTCTATTGTTTAAAAATTGATAAGGCATTTTACATTGATCTCTAAAAGGGTGGGATCTATACTATGAAATATTTCACCTTAATTTTTCATTTCAAAATTATTAATTCTAATAGGATTATTGTTAAAAAAAATATTTTCGATCTCTTTTAACTTTTATGAGTGCTTCTAAATAATTGATATCAATATTTAATAATATTTACAATGAAATTACTACATGCCTACTTTATTTTATAGACCATACACCAATCAAGATAAATAATATTGTAAGAATGACTAGGCACAACAAATCTATTGGAAACCTAGTTGCACGAAATAACACTAACCATTATTTGGTGCCATAAACATCTATTGATTAATTGATATCATGAGACATACATTTATATGGCATCTAGTTTCTTTTTTATTAAGATTGACCTATCATTTTCATTTTCAATCTTAGATTTAGAGCTGAAAACCCATTTCCATAAGAAATCCTCACTAGCCCAAAGGATTGTTCACCATAAAGGAAGGAGGATTTATTACAAGCATTCAAATAAATTCCTCTAACAATAAAACCCAAGTGTAGAAAAGACTAAGAAAACTATGAAAATATTGCATGAACCTCAACCCCAAATTAGATTTGTTTTCATCAATTTTGTAATAAGATTAAGACAACCTTGGGTCTAGTTGAATCCATATTAGGCACATTATGTACATGCACTTCAAAATAACATTGTACAATTCATATTCTTTGAAATTAGATAGGAGGCCACCATTTGACTCATCTCGAAACCTTGTGATTGCATCCTTGTGCTTGTGCTAGAAGGTAAGCTAGTGATCATTAGCTTACCTTCCAGCATAAGAACAATGCAAATCCAACAATGACATTAATTTTAAATACACTTCCTATTACGTAATCATAGATCTTCTTGCCTTGTTTCAAAGGTAATTAAAGAGCACGCACAAAGGAAAAACATTAACAATGGTGATTGTTAAGACACAAGTACCCAAAAAAAAATTGCATCTTTGTTCTTGTACTAGAAGGAAGGATACCTGCCACTATATATACTTATAGAAAAAGCACAAGTGCAATACCAATACCAATATCAAAACACTAACCTTGGTTTAGGTGAAATCACCTCCTTTCTTTTTATAGCAACCAGGAAGCATGATTCATCACAGAGGGGAACCAAAAGCATAGTGAAGGCGTAGCATGTTCATAATATTAAATGGGCTTATGCTTAAAGATAATGTGAGGAAAAAGAAAAACTTTAGAAATGATTGCATACATATGCTTGTCACAGAAGGGAAAATGGCAACCATTGTCTTTTCGTCTATGATAAAAACAAATGTAGGGCACACAACAACATTATATTTGAATACTTTTCTTGTTTCATAATCCTAGATATTCTTAGCTTATTCTAGAGCTAATAAATGGGCACGCATGGAGCCAAAAAACTGTTGAAAATAGCAACAAGAAATGTTAAAAATAACATCAATAAAGATATTAATATAACCTGTCCTGGAATTAAATTGGGAATTAAATTGTAATTCCACATCTCATAACAACTTGTAATAGTTAACTAAGTTGATTTGATTTAGTTAGCTCAACTAATTTGAGTTGAGGGTATAACCAGAGTCATGTAGAGTGTCTCCTACAATTAGAAGCACTCATTGATTTTATTTTGAGTTGTAATTATTTTAATTCAGTCCAACTGAGTTAAAGTCAGTTAAACTAGTTCCAATTGATGGAGAAATTAGTGGGAGATCCAGTAGTGAGGTGTAACTTGTAGCAGTGGGGTGTAACTTACTGTAGTGGGGTGTAACCTGTAGTAGTGGGGTGTAACCTACAGTGATCAACCAATAAACTGAAGATTCACTCATAATTAACTATTGCGTGTTATATTAGAGAAAGAGCGAGTTGAGATTGGAGCTTAGGGACAGTGTACTATCAATTGTAAAATCATCTAAATTAAACTAATGGTGCATGCAATCATAGGAAGGCCTATGAGGATTGCGCAATTCATAATTGTGGGATTTCCCAATTAAATAGGGGCTAACTCTCAACGAAGCAGTGCAAGGAAATAGGGACTTGGACAAGTAAGAATTTGTTTAAGTATTTCCTTGAGCTTGTCTGGGAAGTAGTGAGATAGATAGAGATAGTGCAAAGTTTTCTTGGGTTTAAGAAAAACATTATAATCTCATATTTTCTAATTAATGCAATATACATATAGCATGGGATTTTAGTTGAGGCTTTCCCCATAAAATCATTGTCTTATGTGTGATTGAATTCTTTCTCTTATATGCTTCATGGATTCATTGATCGTTTATTGTTTCCACTGATGAGTAGACTAGATTCAATTCAATTGTTTTAGCATATTACAATCTGTAGTTTGAATCTACAAGGAATTTCTATGTGGTATTAAAGGTAGAATTGTATAAATTTCTACATGGTATTAGAGCTAGATTTCTGGAAATTTCTACATGGTATTAGAGGTAGATTTGTACAAATTTCTACATTGTATCAGAGCTAAAATCACTATAAAAGAGAATAATTCAAAGTTGTCATTGCAGATTCATGGATCTATAGTTTAGGGAAGATCCAGAAGATCCTATGTGTAGACTTGTTAATGGAGAAAGAAGGTTGCTAGTGGGCAGATCAATGAGCCAATTTTTAGTGATGCAAAAAGGAGTATTGATCATTGACATTAATAGATTAAGAAGAAAAGGGATTTACCAAAGGGAGATCGAGACTCAAAGGGAGTCTAGTTTTAGAGGGAGCAACCCTATGGAAGCTAGTACTTCAAGATTTTGGGAGATTAGACTCATTATTGCAGTGGTTGTAGCAACGAAGTAGTAGCAGTAGCAGTATGAGTAGATCAAATTTAGCCCATGCATGCAAAGCATTGAGGACCAAGGCAAAGGTTAGAGACTTGGTGGTTGAGAGGGAGCATGAATTACCTCTCAACATCTAGCCTTAGAAGCAACCTTCAAGATGAGTTGGACAGAGGTTTTAGAACCATATACATGGAAGCCATGGAGGCGAGAGTCTGCTTTGATAAATACATCACCAAATAGTACGGGGACACAATAGCGCAGTACCAAGCTTGCTATCAGTTTTTCACCGAATATCACCACGAGGAGGTTACCGAGTTGGTCTATCCCTAAGACCCCGAGTAATGTTATTTGTCTTGTTAGGCTGACTCAAGCCTATTTTGTCCCACATGGTTATATGTGGAAATTTTATTATTGTAAATATGTTGTAAGTCAAATTCCAAGTGTCACTAGTGGAATGTGAACAATCACTATGTAATGTGAAGAGTCATTAGGGTAGTCTAAGAGTCAAAGGAGAATTTCAAGGGTCACCCTACCCTTTTCTATATATAGAAACTCATAACTCATAGTACAGGCTTTTGGGAGCCAAGCTTTTGGCTAGCCATTGCTTAGAGAAGGCTTGGAGAGCACTGTGATGAGCCTTGGCTTCTCCACAACATAAAGCAAGTACATCTCTTTGGAGGAGTAGGTGGTGTTGACTGTAATGTTTTACTATTGACGCTAGAGGTTGTTAATGATGTATGTACGGATGGAACTTTCACTTAATAATATAACTGAGCCAACACATTTTCATGCATATGTTGTTATTGTAGTTCAAATATTCTTGTTACTTTAGTAATGTATGTTATTTCATTTACGCATTTGTGTATGAATTATCTTGTATACGATTGTACGAATCTTGTTGAAGACGTGTTGTTGTATTATCCCATCACTTTGGATTGTGGACTATTCTGCCTCCATCCTATGATGTCATTCAACTCGTGCGTTCTTTTCATGTTGCGTACTATTACAGGCTTCTAAGGGACACACTTTCCTTTCCCCTCTATGTGTTAGAACCCACATGCATCTCACTTGACTCACTGCAAGGTCACACGCTTGCTTCTGACAAAGTTATCACACTTAACTCTATGCACTACTACAGTCAAGGCACTACTATACTACCCACTGCTGGGACTCCTACTCCAAATGGTCTGAGGTCTAGTTGGGACTTCTTACTGGGGAGATCCCCTGACATGGTGGGTCCAATGCCATCAACATTTCTGGTGCTAGAAGGAGGGCTAGATGACAAGCTGAGTCCTCAAATTCTATTATGAATCTCTTCACATCATTCATGACTTACATTACAATCATACCTCTAGCATGTTTTTCTCATGTAGAAAATTTTGAAGTGTCGGAGGACGTCCTTGATGACTTGTCACATATTAAGTATGATGGTGAATGCGGAGTAGCCCTAATAAGGCACACAGTTTACTTTGTAGGCTTCTGTTAAAGGAATGAAATCACCTCGGACAACATTTCATGTGGGATGTTTGCTTACACGTTCTAAAGGCACGTCAGGCAATGGTGTCGTACATTTCTCGCAACCTCCATTCACTCTTTCGATCACATGATCAGAGAGTTAGGTTGTGATTTCTATTTTTATGGTCGTAAAGAATTCTAGAATTACAGAAAACTCAATGAATCTATTGTGCAATTCTGGGATCGCCTATGTAATCTTTCTTTTAAAATCCCCGAACATGAAGTTGATTGGAAATTTCTCAGGGAACAATTTCAATATCTTCTTCACGTATCTATAATTCCTCACGAGTTAGAATCATTTGAACCCCTCCCAACATACATTGGTGTTAGAGCTTCCAAATCTAAGATGAACAAGGTTGCTATCACAAGTGACCCACTGCCCTCTCCTTATCAACAACTCTAGCTCTGTAGGACGAGGTGGGAGAAGTTTTGAACCCATCTATTGAACCATCACCTCCTCCCACCCGACCTGCTCTAGATATTTGCGGAGATGTGGACTCAAGCCTTTTGGTTTTCACTTGGACTTGTTTTCTCAACCTCCATCCTCTTGTTTTGTTGATCCTTCAAATTTTGGTGTCTTGTGTTCTTCCATTCCAGACTCTGCATGTGATGTTCACGAGGAACAAGGTTGTGATGGAGTTGGTGTTAAGCAGCCAACCTACATTGTCATTGTTTATGAGTATTTGTTAGAATATGAAGAATAACTTGTGATGAAGGATGACCTCCTTCTATCTACACCTCATCTACTCTATCCTGACATCTTTGTGATCTTTCCATTTCTTATTTGTCTTGTGAAAATTGATTCTCATATCTTTCTATTTCTGATCATTCATAGGACACACAGGATGTCAGTCCACCATTTTGTTGTGGTGAGGAAAAATATTTCTTTTTCAAATCCACGCAATCTATCATCTTTTCTTTTTGAAAATTCACAGGGTGAAAAAAAATTGTTTCTTGTCAACCCTTGTGTATGCTTCGTCAGATCATGAGGATGCCAATGTACATCTCAAATTTTCTGATATTGGCTGTCATGATCTCTTTACTCCTTCATTCGATCATGATTCTAATTTACTTGATGTTGATCTTTCTAAGCCACCGATCTTTGATTATCTACCAGCTGACGAAGTGGAAATCTCGCAAGTTGTCGAGGCACTTCAACCCCAACTGATGGTTATGTCAAGTCCTCGCTATCTTGAGGTTAGTTCCACTCTTGATCGGAAATCTGTTGAACCACCTCAGGCTCCTCATCACTCTCTCGCACATTGAAAATCAATCTGATCCACACATCTTACACCCTCCACCAGAATCATGTGATACTATTGGTCATACATTGGAGGAGTCATACATAGAAAGTCATGCTACGAAGCGAAAGTTTTCTTATTTATGCATGTTTGGCCGTTTGTAAATATCAAAAGAGTCTATATGTTCATCATCTATGCACTGTGTGTTTTCACACCTCAGTACATATATAGAGTGTTTGTCTTATGCTTTTACTTTTTTATTTTTTGTGGATGCATTCAAAATTTGAGTGTGCTGGTTTTCATTGTTTTATCTTTCTTGCATGTTGGTTTACCCGAACATCTTTCTTGATGATTGTGCCTTCACCAACATGAGAAAACCAATGCACTGGTGGTTGCATTGGAAATATCACTTCACATGAGTAGGCCCATGTACTGTGTAGTTTAGGAGTAGGAGTAGTGTTTTCTTTCTTGTTTTCTTTTCTTTCATGTTTTTCTTTGCTTACTTGTTTTTCTTTTGTTTTACTTCCATCCTTTTCTTTGTTTGTTTGTTTGTTTTCCACCTGTAGGTTTAGTTTCACATGAAACCGTGTTTGGCTCTTGAGATAAGCATGGTGAAGTCAAGAGGACTTGTACACCTATCAACATTTCGTTATCTATATCCCCTCTCAATATGAAGATCTTGCATTCTTTCAGTCAATGATACCCTGATGGAAAATATGTTATGTTCAGAGTGAATCTTTGTGAAAAAACAACACTTGCACTTTTAACTAGTACCACTTACTCTCAGTTGGTTTTTCTATATTCGGTTAACCCTTGTCAAATCAGTCAAGTAGAGTAAGGTGAAGGGGAAAACCTTAAAAAGTATGTCAGAGGTATATATAACATACTTCTCTGAAGGGAAAACCTCTTCTGCTCTCAATAAATCGGGATCCCTCTTCCGCCCCATGAAATAAATAAGTGCCTATCCACAGTTCTTTGAAAAATAAAAAATTAAAAAATATATATAATAAATAAAGGCGAAAGAAGAGAAAGGCTTCTTATGCAGAGAGGTGAAGCAAGTAACTCCACCGGGGTACTATCTAGGCTTGCTGGTAGCGGAGCGATGCTTGTGTTCCTAAAGTGACTTTTTCGGGGTATTGGCCAGGCCTGCTAGCAATGGAGAAAAACCATAGATGAAACTTAAACTTTGATAATATAAATTACTTATACATCAATATACGCCTCATCCCTAATAAAAATAGTTCAGTTGAATTGGCTTGGTATGTATGTTGATCGATCAAGAGAATGACAAGGATTATATCTTTAACTCAAGCTAGTGAGGAATCCATGACTATCAAAGAATCGAACAATACTTCTGGGTGGGTTAGACTCGCTTTACATGAGACAAGGTTTGTAAAAGGAGATGGAGTTCTACCAGTGTGTCGCCAATGTTGTAGCTACTATAACCACCCTCCACAATTTTTCCTTTGCTTCATTTTGGAACCTCCTTCCTTAAATCTTAGCAGCTTGTCTTGTACTGCCCAGGTACTTGTGATTTCATTTGAATTTATCTATCGTTTTGCAGCTTGTGTTCGCATAATTGATTTTTCTTCTAACCATAAGCTGACCCTTGTGACTTGGTTGATTCGGATCTTGCATTGCCTTAGAAAATTGTGGAGTCCTAGAGGGCAGCCAACCTTGCTCTTAGGAATTGCGCAGAGCAGCCCAACAGTGAGCCTTGCTCTCAAGAATTGTGTATATCAATGCAGCAATGGTCTTCAACTCCAAAAATGTGTAGAACCAGCTAACAACTTGTCTTCAATTGGGAGATTTCATAGAGCATGAGAGGCAACTAGAGCCACTCATCCTAGGAATTGGGCAGAAGCATTCCCTCAGCTGTTGCCTAATGCATGCATCGACAAGTTACACTGTTCCCTCCATAACTGCGCAATCTCTCCATGCATGCATGGATCCTTTCTTGAAAAAGAAAAAAGCGAAAAAGGAAAAAGCATCCCTAAAAAATAGGGATCTATTTTCAGCAATGGGAGTTACACTTGAGCTATTTTTAGAAAACTACCGCCACTTATCACTTTTTCCTAGATTTTTGGCATGCGCGTCATAAACACTAAATCTATCATATCTATTTAATGAATGCCACTAGAGCTCATTTGCACATTCGGTCTTAGAGATATACCATGCCCATGATCTTGCTTTTGCGGAGTTGTCATGGTAAACTAGTTGTAGCAAAAAATCCATGTTGGCACACCAACATCAGTCAATAAACATTAATTAGCACCAATATACATGAATGCATTTCCAACAAAATACCCCTGTCAATACAAGTCATTATATCACTAATAACAATGAAAACATATAAAATTTTAGTCCATGCTACATAATCAAATTATAAAGTGATCATATTAATCATGCATGCAATCAATTAATCATAGATTGACTTTTAACACCAAAATTTTTGTTTTATTAATTTTCTAAAAATCAACATGATACCCCTTTGCAGGAGCATGTTGTCACCTTCCCATGATAGAGCCCGTCTACTCCAAGTGTTGAACCTTGATGCTCATAAAACACATGTAAACACCCCACCTTACTCTTAGTGAAGTGTTCACTTACTAATCCAATCTCCCAATACAGTTAGAGAAATGGGATAATAATTTTTATTTTTATTTTTACTTTTCCTTCGAGTTCCCAAAACTTTCTTTTTATATCTTCATTGTGTTTGCCTTAGAAAGAAAAGTTCATTGATACCAATTTTGTCCAATTTGGACTCCTAGATCTTAAGTTACACTTCCTTAAAGTTTCATTTATTTAAAATTTTAATTATTCTCTTTTCTACAATGTGGCACAACACCACATTGTTTCTTGATAGAGATTCTCCAAATCCCATGTGGCTTGTCTTAGGTGGTGTTCCTATGCATAACTATGTAGGTTTAGTTTTGTTGAGAGTGTGTCAAATTCGATGCGTGCTGTATATTATATAATGTACATAGCATATGACTAGATATGTTTTTATGCCTATCAAGCACTCAATTTCGACAGTCATATGTCTAATATACATAGGTTTCAAACATGTGAATATATTTATATTATATATATAAACCTATAGCCCAATCTTTCCCATATAATACCAACATCACACACAATGCACATGTGTAATGGTACATAATATACATATATACGTATACGTATACATATACATATACATATACATATACGTATATGTATACATATATACGTATACATATACATATACATATGCATATACATATGCATATACATATACATATACATATATCGAGATCGATAGAGAGAGAGTATGTGATTATATTTTCCAATAGTCATATTTACCATGACACTCATATGACTACAAGGACCCACACCTACTATCCAATGGTTTACAAGCATTTAACGAAGCATCTAACACATCCAATGATAGTGGGGGATCAACTCCCCTCCACTAACATCATAGGGGGAGAGTCCCCATCGATATGTCCACCATCCATACTTTGATGCCCATCCAATTGTCTTCGTGGTAGCGAGACCTACCCCCTCCCCTACTAACGTCAAAGGAAAAGAGTTCCCGCGATATTTATAGTCGTCGATCTCTCGGTTAATTCTCCATTGTCCAAAGTTCAATCAATTCAAATTATGCCACTCATAGTGTGCATGCACTTAACGGGGCCCATGCCTACAACCACCACACACCACTCATCATATGGATATGATTTAATGATTTGATTGACGGTGGGGAATGAAAGCACTACCCCCCTTCCTCCATGACATCACCTGGGGGGATTCGTCTATCACCATTCCGCCTCGAGGTTCCCACATCTTATCCAACAACCTATAATAATTTGTACTACTCCCCTCTGTTATAGTGGACAAATCCCTCTTGTTGACAAGAGCAACCTCCCTAGATCCTAGTCGGAAACTAGAAACACACAAACAATTGAAATGAATCTTTCCCTAAGTTACTCTCATTTGAATTATAGATATAAAATATTGTAAACAAGCCTCTTACCTGTTCGTGAAACATTTGATGAATATCCCTTGTTGTGTCATGATGCAACCTCTTAACGCTTGATAAAACATATAACCATAAACATAAGAAGGATCAAAAGCATATGTGACATAATAATTCAACCAAACTTAACCTACTGATCAACGAGATTAGGAATTGAAATTTCTTTAATGAACATCTAAATAATTATAGACCATTCATCATTCTGATAAGACAATTCAATAGGGGAAAGCATTCATTTGTATTAATCAAAGATAAAGAAGAGCCTTACAACCTTTGCCTTGATGTAGTGAGGTTCCTCCCAAATGCATCAATTCTCCTCCTTAGATGATAAGCTTTCAAATCTCAAAATAGAATCTTAAGTTTATCTTCTCTGAGTTATGACCCCCTCAATCCCTTTGCCCTCTAATCATTTTATAGGCCAAGAGGAAGAAGTTTAATATCCTAAAGAGGAGGGTGAGATCCTCTAATTGAGGGATTAGGGTTCCTTGAGGAAAGGGATTAAGATCCATCATCTAAGGGTTATAGCTCGAATAGGCATCACCTGGAAGATTTCAGTTGGGATATATTTGACCAACTATCTTTCTAGATTGTACTTTTTTATTTTTACTTTCTTTGATTCACTTTCACAATCCACAGTGGTAGACAAAGTGCAGTTCTATGTTGTTCTCAAGGATAAGTTCATCGAATGCATAAAAGCATCTAGGGAAAAGCATGCAAGACCTAATTAATAAAGTATACAAGATATTTTTTCCAAAGTTATCATCTTCTTCAAGGTATTTTTGGTTGTTTGACTTCTAAGGGAGTTCAATGAAGCATGTTCATGGATGGCGAGAAATCCGTTTATATCGATCAAGTGTCATGGTGACAAATTATGTGCAATAGATTTCCCCCTAAAGTGCGAAGTGTATATAATAAGTTTGAAGAGATTGAAGCACTTTATCATGCTAAAAGATCGGATCGGAGACAATGGTTGGAAACCTGCAAGAAACATTTAAGAATTACAATGCAAATGTATAAATATAATATCATCACTGAGGTAGGCATTCCCGTACTCATAGTAAAGCTAACTCAATGAATAAGTACGAAAACACTCCAGAATCATATCGACAGTAGACATAGTATGGAAGCAACCATCCGTTTATGATTTTGTCTACATAATCATGAATATAAAACTCCTCACAACCTGGATAGACGAAACTAGATCCAAAGTCTTGATCTTCATCTTCTCAATTCACAATATGAATATAGCCATGCGAGTGAATGTCTTAAAGTCAAACAAGGTAGAAACCACTTGATTACCGATCAATGATATGAACCGTTAACAAGCGAGAGAGAAACCACCAATAATGAAAATGGCTCTCATGGTACTTCCAATACAATCTATAAAGTGAAAATAATTAATTTGAAGTCGGACACTCACAGAATCATTTGATCGAGGGCCAATGATGAGAACTTGTTGTCGAAGGCGAGAAACCTGCCATTAAGGTATGCATGATTGAAGGTACTGAAGGTTTATAGATCAACTTCCTATATAATGAGTTGAAGGCGATTGGAAGCGACCCGTCATAAGAAAGCCTACGACACAAAAAATAGTGTCAAGTTTTGAAAAATAGTTTGCAAGGACTGACTTAGGGATGGCCAACGCAATTGAAGGCTAAAATTTTGAAAGGAACATGAACTGAGGTTGAAGTTCTCTTGAACACATAACGATGTGAAAATTGACTTGACATCATTTGACTCAATGATAATACTCAAAACCAACTGAAGACTTTCAATGGGGTTCGATTAACTATAAGACAAATGGATTTACCAACCCGAACACTGATGAGATGGAGTGTTGTTTTCAAGAGCGACATAATGGCTTTATGATAAATGTAAAATGAACACATTTTCTCAATTCCCCCCCACCATTGCTGGCAAGTACCTATTTATCTTTTACAAGCTTGAGGAGGATAACATATGCTTGTCTTGTAAGCTCATCCTTCGAATGAGTCCATTGAAGTATTTTTAACAAACCCTAAGAAGGAATTGTTCACTCTCATTATGCTTAACAATTTTTGTACTGCTTAATTTTTACGAGTCGAGTAACGGGGTATCTCGATGTCATTTTATTTTAAGAGTTTGAAAAATATGCAAAAAGGAAACTCATTCAATTCTTTTATCGTAAATTTTTAACGAGCTCAAAGAAGGTAAATCTCGACGTTTCTCACTTTTAGGGAGTCTAAAGAAAACATAAGTAAACTCCATCATGTTCCTTTTCGTATCTTTAGTCTCTCGGGTCTAAAAAAGGATAAAATAATAGAAGAGATAATTCTATTGACCATGTTTGATCAGTGTATACCTTTTTCGTAAATAGTCCTAGCTCGGTCTGTAAAAGGGGTAAACTTATGTTGAGTGGACAGTTGTTCATTTACTTTTACGAGTTTGAACAATCAAGTACTCAACGATCTTTTCATATTTCAAGAGACTTATGTAAAGGGCTTAAAAGAGGACTCTAGGGTTTTGCTTTTCTTAATTTTTAAAAGCATGAAAAGTCATCAAAGTCTGATGATAGTCAAAATGATTTGGTTTTATGTTGTAACCTATTCTGCACATTTAAACTCAATAAATCATCATAACTGCTCAACATTAGGGTAAAAACATAAAATTTTCACTTTTAAAGGTCTCAATCATAAAAAATAATATTTTAATCACTCAAAAACTTATAAAATTTGAAAAAGTAATTCATTTTTTTACCATTTAAGAGTAGAGAAAAGGAATTTTTATCACCGAACTTCCAGGACTGATTCCGAGCAAACTGGTAGACGAAACCGTGAACTATTTCCTCCAGGTAAGAGATCCTCAAAATCTATCTTTTCATCCATTCAGAATTTCATTTTAGGCTTGCAATTTATTTTTTGGGGAGAGATTTTTTTCAAAAAATTGTGGCCTCGACCCTACTCGAACTGTCTCCATCGAGTTTGCACACACCAATAATTTTTTACATGCAGAAAAATGCATCTTGCACAGAAATATTCGTAGAAATATGTGCATCTACGCCCTATTTGTAAAATACGGGCAACACAGGCGCCGAGAGTTTTAAAAAGAAAGAAAATGAACCCCAAAAAATGTGTGATTGAATTAAATACTTATTCTAAATCCTTTTAAATGTTATTTCAGGTCTATTGATTGTTCCAAAATGGAATGGAGGGAGATAGAACATGAACCTGATGACTCAGTAGCTTTAGAAGATCCAGCTACCTTGCAGGATTTAAGAACTTGTGGCCTCTTGAAATATTGGCTCATTCTTGTGATGTAATCTCAGGTAGATCTTATGACATGGTTGGTAAGGACCTGGAATGTCCAGGAATAATTCTTTGTGATTGAAGATCATCGTGTTACCATCAATGTCGATGACATCTACTTCTTGACTGGGCTTTCTCGTAAAGGAGTTGATATTTCTTTATTTGGGAAGAGAACAAGAGGAGACACTACTGATGGGTACCTACAACGTTTTTGTGGGAACGAACAACTCAAGAATGGCAAGATTGACATTCAAACCATTAGGATCCTACCCTTGAAGTCCATAGCTTTTACTGTCACCAAGTTGTGTGTCAGTGCAAATATTAATTTGGCCACACGGGCGTAGATGCAGATTGTCGTGGAATGCTAGGAATCCATAGTATTTAACTCATGTGAGGCAGTGGTCATGAACATGAAAGGACAACTAACCAGATGTAAAAAATGGAAAACTGAAGAACTTTAGTTATGGTGCCATTCTGGTTTCTTTTTCCCTAGAGAGGATTCCACTCCTTCGGCCATAGCATATTTTAGTGGACGCGAGAGGTCCCCGAGATCCACGTATGCTGAGATGGGTCTCACTTATGGCACATCATGGAGGGGATGGACCAGTGGTAAGATATACCCCTGATTTTTTTGACTGACTAGGCCAACAAATCATTTCGATTGAGGACTTCCAATAAGTAGGAATGGATTACAAAGGGGACCCTGATATCCCACTTCCAACATGGATGCAATGGGATGACCTAGGTAAGAATTTCTCATTTTGATATGTTTTTAAAATTTTTATGTGTTTTTTGTCTTCAAAGGCTAATTATCTTAAATGCATATGCAGATGTGGGCCTAAACTGACCAGCAAGGCTGAGATGCTTTGAAAAGTGAGGTGAGTAGCCTATAGCAGTTGCAACAGCTAACCCAAATGTTGTGGAGGCATTAAAAGGGATGGAACACAACCTGAAGAGGTTGAATTTAGACATCCCAAACATTGGGACAGATGAAATACCTCTTCGGTGCCACTTAGGCGATTGTGGCGTCAGGTTGCTCATGCCATATTTTGATATCATGAGCATCATCATGCTTAGTTGTTTAGTTTTTTAGGGTCACATTTTGATTTTTGTATAGGGATATTTAGATAATAAAGGCCATGGGGCCTTATGTCCTCGGATGACATATTTTTGTATGACACGCTTTTATACAAGCTTGATGCTAATGAAGACTACTACTTTTGATTTCAATTTATCTTTGAACAATATGCAGATGAATATTATTTCTACTTACAAATGTCGCAAATGTCTATTTAACACATGATTATCCAGTGCATTAGTTAATGTGTTTAAATGTTTTCGAATGTGTTAATATTCAATGTAATCAAGCTGCCTTTCCAAAAGATGGACCCGTAAAAACATTCTTAACATTGATGAACTTCTTACTGCATAGACATTGTTTAAATGTAATACTACGAGTTCTAAATCTAACCTAACAATCAAAGATCGAATACAAAATGATATTGCATCAGATAATAGTTCAATAACTACACTATATTCTGTTATATTATTTGTTGTTTGAGTGAGGCATATTCCATGGATAAAGACTAACTCATCACTAGGTGAATAAATAACCCAGGTTGTGAAAGACAAATTCTAAGTACTACGACTAGTGCCATAATCAAAGCCAGTGTAAGTTTGAGGGAACGTAGACATCTACAAACCAAGCGCAAAATAAGATAAGCAGGAGAAGCAGCAGGAAATTTTAAAATATTAACTATCACACACACCTGAAAACTACAAATAATGTACAAGTCTCCCCGAAATATTTTATGCATAAGTTTTCAATATTAACTATCACACACACCTAAAAACTACAAATAATGTACAAGTCTCCCCGAAATATTTTATGCATAAGTTTTCTTTAGGTAAAGACCATTTCTAGGCTTTCCAAAAGGAATACCATCATAATCCACCAGCTCATAGGATCCTTTAGCTAATATGCATTTTATAATGTAAGGGCCATGCCACACGGGCTCGAATTTTCGTGCACCTAACTTGTCATGAGCTTGATCATAAACTAAGACTATGTCACCTTCTGCGTGTGAATGGGGATTCATATTTTGATCAAATTGAGATTTATCTCATTTTTTTATGAGCCTCGCTAGCCAATGGAGCCTCATGGCAAGTTTCATCTAAATGTGTTCAGTGTAAAAAACGCTCTTCCTCTACAGAGGTAGCTGGTAACAATTCGATGGCTAGTTTCAAAGATGAAATTTCACATTCAATCAGTGATACTGCCTCCAAACCATAAACCAGTTGGAAAGCAATAAAGCTTGTAGATGTTTTTGCAGTGGTACGGTATGCCCACAGTGCTAGAAAAAGCATGGTATGCCAGTTTCCTTTATAGATACCAACTATTCATTTAATCATGTTGTTAAAATTTTATTGACGGATTCGACTGGACCATTTGCTTGTGGATAATAAGGTGTAGAGTTATCATGGTGTAGGCCAAGATGTGTTGATAGTTCATCCATCATAAAGTTACGAAAATGGCTACCATGGTCCGTAACAATATCTTGTGGGACACCGAACCGAGAAATCACATGATTGAAAATGAAAATTGTTACAGTTTCGTCATCGTCTTTATATGTAAGCATTGCTTTGGCCCATTTCGTAAAGTAATCAACTGCAAGGATAATATAACCATGCCACCTGAATGATTAAGGGTTAGGGGTGACGAAATATATGCTCCATTTTGCAAAAGGACCGACATCTATAATAGGTTGAAGAGGAGGTAGAGGCGCTCACATCTTATGATCGTAGAACTAGCAATTATGGCATTTTCTAACTGCAATTATGAAATCTTTAAACATGGAATGCCAAAAATAAAATAAAAACGCAATATATTTTAGGGAGTGGCATACACATACATATGACTACCACATGCTCTAGAATGGAAATCATTTAATTCTTTTTCACCCTCTTAGTGAGTTAACAAAGCTGAAATATAGAATCAGCACTGCGACGGTAAAGATTGGTACCGGATTTGATGACGATGAGTCCGAGATAACTCAGGCCTAAAATTTTGGGTTTGAAGATATATAATGATATCTCCATGCCACAGATTGGACATACTAATCAAAAAGAGAGATTCATCAACAAGAGAATCTTCTGCCACAAGTTTTGTGTCAGCATGGGAAAAATCACACCACAATTAAGTGAAAACCAAATATTTATTTGATTTAGATCTTTCAAACTCCAAATAAAATACTTGTAAAATCATTGTCCATTTGGAATATTCCTCCCCTATCAATTGCTTGGTAAGAATATACATCATAGGGTTTCAATCCAAAATGACAATGTTTATCATAAAAGTATATAGTGACGGAAATGTTGAACAACTTGACCAACTGCAAAAGCTAGCTTCTCTACATGTGCGTATTTGATCTCAGTTTTAGTGAGATTCCTACTCAAATAATAAATCACATGTTCAATGCTAGAGTCATCTTCTTGAACTAACACCATGCCAATGGTGGCATCAGACACAACTAGGTATAGAAAGTAATCCTGATGATAATCAGGTGGATGCAACAACGGTGAGTTAGTCAATGCGTGTTTTAATGCATTAAAGGATTTTTTAGCAAGATCATCCGAAATAAATGGAATTCCCTTTTTCAACAGTTGGGTAAAACCCTAGAACAGTTCAGCATATTTATGGATGAATCTACACAAAAAAGTTTGCTTTCCCTTGCAAACTCTAGACTTGGCGAAGACTAGAAGGAGTAGGAAAATTTAGAATTGCCTCTACCTTAAGGGGATTGACACGAATGCCTTCTTTCGAGAATATTTATCCTAGAATTCGACCAGATTGGACGAAAAAAACACATTTGTGCAGATTTAAACGAATATTGTAATGCCTGCATCTAATGAAAATTTCTTTCAAATGCAACAGGTGATCTTTCCTTTTCATTCAATGAGCAGGTAGATCATCTAAATAGGGCTGAACAATATGTTTGATATCATGAAATGCGTAAGACATTTCTCTTTGAAAAGTTGTGCCAACATTTTTCAAGCCAAATGGGAGTTTGTGATAGGCAAAGGTTCTCCATGGACAAATAAATGTAGTTTTATGCTGATCGACAAGGAGTATATTAATTTGATTGTAACCGGAAAATCCATCCTTGAAAGAGAAAATATCGTTTCCAACACAATCATTAACGATTTGATCGATATATGGGGTTGGATAGTTGTCTTTGGAAAAATCTTTATTAATGTCTCTATAATTGACACATACTCGAACAGTTCCTTGCTTTTTATAAACATGTACAATATTTGATACCCAGTCAGTTAAAGGAATGTGGTAAATGAATCTTGCCTCTAATAGTTTCTCAACCTTAGCTTTTATAGTGATAAATTTTCATGGATGCACCATATGAAATTTTTGCGTCACAAACTTGGTATCCGAGTAAGTTTTGATTTCATGTATTACAATACTATAGTTGATTCCTGGCATTTCTTCATAAGACCAAGCAAAAATGTCGCAAAATTCTTGAAATAGGGCTTTATATATCTAAATATCTTCTAAAAAACAAGAATCTCCTACATGAATATTTTCAGTAGTTCCTGGTTTCACCGAGATGTCTATTGGTACCGTTGCTGATATGTTTCCTAAATTCTTCTCATAATCAGAAGAAAGGATTAATCTATGGGACATTGAGGATCAATAATAATCTATGATGAAAACATAGACAAGAAAATATTCTCAATTTTGTCATGATGGGGTAAGAAAGATGAGAGAAGATGATGATCGTCCCATGGAATTTCGTCCAATGTCATTACTTCCATAATACCTTCATCAGTTAAAAATTCTTTATCAAAAGGAACAGGCATTGAATTTGGTTCCACACATGACAAATGAGAATACTCATCAATGATTGTATTAATTCAATCATTTTCAGACGTTGATGGGTTGGAAAAAGATTGGACGACCTGATAATCCAATTCAAAAAGACTAAGAGGCATGCCATATAAGGTTAATTATGACTCTAAAGGCACTTTCCAAGGGTCTAAAGATTCAAAAGTACTTGATGTAATCATATTAACTTGGGCAACATTATGAGGAGGATTTGGTGGAGGGAATGCCAAATTTCTCATTAGAGATGATTCTTTGAGAAGACCAACACCAACTTCTTCATACGGAGTAGTCGATTTTCCACGAAAGGAATACTACTAGTAGAATTAGGATCTGAAGTGTAATTGGAAAATTCATCTACTTTCACAATTTTTCCTTTGTGAGGAAACATGATCATTCGAAAAAATGACGAGACCCCTGATGACATGGCATAAGTCCAACTTCGACCAAGTAAAAGGTTATATTCAAGTTCATCATCAAGAAAATCAACTTCAACTGCAACTATTTTACCTTCTATTTTTCTAGGTAAATCGTTTAAAATTCCAAAAGAGAGAAAACCTCTTCCATCAAAGTCTTTCAAATTCATGGGAGACTGATTAATTCTTGAAGAGCCTAAATATTTCCAACAAGAAATGGACATAATACATGTAGATGCTCCTTCATCAATTACTGTTAGGAAAGCTCGTCTAGTTTTCACATGGACTAGTATCTGAAAGGCTAGTTGATGTGGGAGTCTCAGTACATGAGTTTCGAGATCAAAAAAAATTAAATTAGAGTCCTAAGGGTCTATTGCTCTGGAAAATTCTTATGCACTTCAAGAGTCGACATTGCCGAAGGTAACATAACCAAATATTCAACAATGTTGTAATTTTGAGGGACCCTAGCATGAGGGTTAAAGGATGACTTTCGAAGAACACTCTTAGGAGGCGATCGAATTACCATATGAGGGTTAGTTTTTTCAATGTGTAATGGTTCACAAGTAGAAGGAGTGGGTGTGGAAGTTTGACTAGGTGAACTGGAATCATCTCCATCTTCAATAGGATGTTTTGATCCATAGTCTTCAGATCTCGTTGCTACCATAACTTGTGAAGACATCATCATGATATATGTCGATGTTGAGGAGGAAGATTAGTTATGAAAAACCATTTTACTGTCTTGAGGAGGGAATGGGTCCTTCAAAATAGTTGGGGTATTTGAACCTCTAATTAATTTAGAAACTTCAACGCAATGAGAGCACTCCTTAGTGTAATGATCTTCATCACAAATTAGACAAGGATAAAGAGGTTTCTTCTTTTCATCAGATAGTTATTTCCGGTTTGATTTTTCCTTAGGAGAAGTGTCTTGTTTAGCTTTTCCTTTTCCTTTTTTCTTACCTCCAGATTATTTATTTTTGCGAGTAGATGATTCTATGGAATTTATTTCAGAAGTAATTTCAGGAGAAAGATCTTCTTTGGGTGAATCAAATAAAGCCAAAATCTAAGTCTTATTTTTATTCTTAGATTTTTGGCTCACATAACCAATCATACCATCAGCAGCATGTGATCCTCTAAGGGATGGGTTGGTTTGACCAGGACAAGGTATATCTGGGATATTCTCATACAAATTTCCAAACTAAGTATAAACAAGATCCAAGTATTGGGCATGAGCAATAACTTGCTCCTTAGTTACAACTCCCCCTTTGGAAACATCTTCAGTAATTACCGACAAAAGAGATTTTATGAACCATTCGGCCAAAAGCTGGTATGGGATATAAATTTTAACCAAACGATGTCTTCATCTCCATTCATTAATGTGATCTGAGATATGGGTTGATCTTGACTATTTTAAAGAGGTTAAAAGTTTAGTTCCATTATCGTATCGCATGGGTAACTAAAAATGTGTCAAAAAATAGTAGCAAGGGAATTGAATGTACTAAAGGAAGCTCATGACAATTCTACATACCATTTGGTTTCCAAACCAATTAAGGTTCCTTGAAAAGGTCATAACATAATAGAATCATCGATTAATGAGTTCGACATGCACCAAAGATGATAAGTCATAACATGATTTGATGGGTCTTCTCTTGATTTACCTTCAAATTTAGGAATATCACTGGGCAAATTCGTAGGGATTGTCAGCCAATACAATAAATAGTAAATAGGATCATTTGTTAACTAAGATAGGTTCGGTAAATCCAAAGTTGCAATAAATGGTAACTGACGATTAGGATCCTATTGCACATCTTGATAACCCTAAGGGACGAGTCCTATACTAGGAGGAGGATACCCAGGATATCTTGGAAGAGCCTGAGAAGTTGTAATTTGCATAGCTCCTGGATATCCAGGATGAGCCATACCGGATTTCGATTGAATAGGTACTTGAAAAGTATGACCGTGGTACGGTTGAATCTAGAAAGATGGATCTTGACCCATTTGACCCTTGATAAACTATCCTTGAAAGGGTTGATTCTCATATGGTTGACCTTGAAAGAATTAATTTTGAAAAGGTTGGCCTTGGAAAGGTTGTTCTTGAAAAAACTGACTCTGAGGTTGACCTTGCAGAACCTTCCATTGAAACGATATTTGCACATACAGTATACTAGACTGCACCTAGACTGCACCATAGGTATTTGGGGTATAAATTGAAACGTAGAAGTAGTTTGATAAGAAGGTACCTAAAGAATAGTTTGAGTAGTTGGTTGTACCATTACTTGAGAAGTAATGGGAACAGTTACCTGTGATACACTCGGGATGGGAGTTCATGGTGAACTTGTAACTGGAGTTTGAATAGATATTAGCACAACAGACTTAACTGGCTTTTGTGGAGTACACAAGACAGGTTGCTGCAATGGTTTTTGAAAAAGTGTCGATGGAAAACCATGAAAAAGGTTGTTGGACTTGAGTAGGAATGCCTTTAACATGAATTGGATGGATAGGTTGTTCGGCAAGCTGAACAGGTTGATATTTGGGCACTTAAGGAGCAACCAGCAATGGTTGCTGGTTATATGTTGAATTCCAGATAGTGTTCATCCCAAGGAACGAAGTATCAACAATGGGTTGAGATACAACACGTTGACCTAAACCAGTTTGAGGGACATGACCATAAAGTGGGTAATTTCCAGTAGGAGGTTGACCTCCACCTGTACGATAAGTTCCAAATAAAGTTTGTCCTCCTGCAGGAGGATATGATTGTTACCCCCATGCGAGTAATAACTGCATGTTGGGTTTGTTTGAGGATTACCTACATTGCCATAAATCATGTTTATATACTGATCAGATGTCAAACCCTGAAGTGTAGGATCAGTTAACCTAGTTGACATAGTTAAAGGTTGACTTGAGGGAGAAGCTCCTGAATATGTCCCAAAAAGAGATTGATATCCAGGAGGCACTGATGGGCCACCATATAAAGTTGACACTGGCGAAGTAGAAAACATAGATGTACCTGATGACATACTTCTAGAAGCCATTCTAGACCAATCAAAGTCTGGTATGGTAGAGTAAGGAGTAGTGTATCATGGAATACCTTGACCTAAAAAGGTCAAGGGTGTGAAATACCAAGGGTCAGGGTGAAGAGATATAAAGAGAAGTTCTAATATGTTTGTTTGATCACTGGTAAAAATCGTGTATGAGGCGATTCTTCCTCTTCATCTGAGGCAAGTTATTCGATGCTAATAATACCAAGAGGAAGATTATCAGTTATAAGAAGTTTTAAAAATGATGAACGTGGAGGACTCGAAGTAGGGGTTATAGTAGCTGAAGGTGATTCAGGATCAGAAATGTTAGACTTAGGTTCTGTTAGCACCTAAATCTGCCTTAGGATGAAGGAAGGCAAAATTCAGGGTAACCACAAACCACGCTTAGTCTGGTAGCTAGCCCTACCAAAACAGGAGAGGGCTCTCTCCGAGTCACACTCAGTGAATAGATAAACGGAAAGGCCTAAGATGACTTACAATGAACTATTTATATTAGGCTAGTAAGTGAATATGAATACAAGAAATGATTTTTATGAATGACTGTGTTTCTGGGATGGTATGGGACCAATGGACCTCAATGAACAGAGAACTTAATACAAAGGCACGGATTACTTCGTGAGGCAAGATAGGC
>APFE030941975.1:136371-159917 GCA_000404065.3 Pinus taeda
GGGGCGCTGCCCCGGACCCCATAAAGTGGGGTTACGGGTACCCCTCAAACCCCCTGTTAACTATGTGGAAAGAATATAACACAACCCAACATCCTGGACATTTTCCATCAGTTTTGCTCATCTGTTTCTCTTCTTGTATATCAGTCTATGTCCAATTGTAATGCCAATTTAGTTGGCTGTATGTTTTTGTTTTCCCCCAGTTCTCACAGCTATGGGGCAGTTTTGTAATGATGAAGGCTCTTGGGTTCCCACTCTTGCAGCCTCCGCTATACGTAAAAATATTTTGATTTACAGTTAATAGAATTAGTTGTTACAGAGAAAAAAAAATAACAATATTAAATATTTTCCCTGATGGGGTGATTAACCAAGCCAACGATGATACCGAGGTAATGCGTGGGTATTCATGAATACCACATGGACGAAGGCGCGAGGACTGACCTCCCCATCCTCTCAATGCACCTTATGTACGAGAGATGGTAATGTAACTTGTGTGAGACCTCAATCAGTCTTGAAACTCATGGGAGGTGGCATTTGTCGACGATTTATGGAGGGTGACAAGGTTTTCTATCAGACATTCTGGGTTTGGTCTTGTTATGGTAAATGCAATTGAGCGTTGCATAAGGGAGCGACTGTTTATGAGGGTTCCCTGTCTGGGATAGGTGGTTTCTTTGCCATCGGCGTCCCCTCCTCCGCTTACGGGTGTGCATTCTTGTTAATTGGCAGTTTGATATTTAATTTATGGTCATCACACACGGGGAAGGATTCAACTTTCTGGATCTGGTTTTGTTTTGCTGGTCCTACTGGGGTCTAGTGGCATCCCCTGCACGCTAGAGCGAAATTTGGCTCGCTGCGTTACATTGTCCCCTCTTAGGGTTCTACAAAGTCAGGCTGTGTCTGTGGAGCGTTTGTGCTGGATTTTGGGTGGTTTGGTTAGCGAGGATCCTAGTTAGGGAGAGGGGCTTTGAATTGCAGATACAAGTCCTCGTTGCTGGTTTGGAATTGTGGTCCTTTGTGTTCATCCTAGGTTGGTTGGTTGTGGTCCTGCTGACAAGGCGGGGGGGGGGGGGGGGGTGTTTTTTTTCGGTGACATATGATGTTTGTGAAGTCACCCGCTAGTTAGCTTCAGCTCATCTTAATGGTGTAGGGTCGGTCATAATGTGTCTGACTCCCTATTTGGCTCATTCCTCTTCACAACTTAAGCCTAATTCAGGAAGCCCAGGGGGGCGGTGCATCTCCCTCGCAAATGGAAATGGTGACAACTAGCTGTGGGCGGAGCAGTATTAATGGAGGTCGCTTGGGACAGTTGGTCTATGGTGGTCACAGTGGCAGTAGGGCAAGTCGTTCTAGTTGGGTGGTTTCTGAGGCCTGTGGTGGTTGCGATCATGGTGGTTGGTCATGGGAGTCACGCTCCACGAAGCCAACAACGGGGTGGGACGATTCTCCGCGGCGGTTTGGGGAGATGGGGGAAGGCTCGTAATTTGGGACGTAATCAGAGACAAGATTGTTGTTTAGAGCACTGCCTGGATTTGATTAAGTCAGCACTTGAATGCTTGGAAACCTTTGAACGGGTGAGGCAAGAGGAGTATGCAGAGTTCATTTCCACTTTGAACAAAATGTACTACTTCTAATGCCATGTCTGGGAGCGCATAGTGGTAGTTTGGCGAGGCCAAAATATGCTATCTGAGAAAGTAGAGAAGCTAGAGGCTTGGATGGCCCACTTCGAAAAGCATGTTCAAAGCTCCCTCCGTCCTCCTCATCCTCCAAAAATAGCTCCGAACAACCTAGCCTCCCACATATATCACTTGGTAATAAATTTATAGAACATCCTAGATGGTACTCAATCATTGCATAACAAATTTATAGAACATCCTAGATGGTAGTCACTCATTGTGTAACGTGTATGAAATATGTTGTAAGTATGATACTTATGTTAGTCACTTTCCATTTAACATATGTTGCCCTTCTCACTTGTAAATCCAATGTATAGACAATTTAATATTCTTCTCAACATAACATTATTCTTAATCAAGATGTGTCGAAGTTATAAATGTGTAAGATGGGTCAAGGTCATACAGCTTGGCAAAATGTTTTAAATTATACATTCAACATAATAATTTAATAAGTTGCCTAAATGTCATGTTGTTAATGAAATAAATAATTAATTACTAATCATTTTTAAGGCTTGTAAACTTAATTTTATAAATAATATGTTTTTTTAAGGTTTGTAACATTAGTTTTATAAATAACATGTTTTTATTAATATAAAATATCATATGATTGTAAGATTATATCATAAAATATGATGGTAAGATTATATCATTAATTAATTATTTATGTATTTAGTTTAATTAGAGTTAAATTTGATATATTCAAATGAGAAATAAGGAGTTTAATTATTCTAGATCTTTTTATGAAAATTAATTTATTTAATTTTTGGTGAGATTATAATTTTGAAAATTTTTAAGCCACTTGACTTGTACACATTATATAACTTAAATTTGTAATTTCAATAAATCTTTGCTAACGACAAAAACATAAAACAATTACGCTAAGGAAAAACACATAAAACAATTACATTAAGCTAAAATAAATAATCTATCAAATTTTGAAAAGTATTGTATTTTCATTATTTTGATAACAAAAATGTATTTAAAAATAAAAAATATTGAATATGTAGAAATATGTTTTAGAATCCACTTCTTTCTCAAGGATAAAGTAGAAGATATGGTCTTTTCTAGGTGGAATAAAAAGATATTATCAAATTGCTCCATGCATTATCATCTTTGAGGGATCCCGCAAGTGCAACTAAGAACCCTTGACTTATGACATTGATGAATAAGTAGTAGACAATCTTCTTGATCCATCCTCTTATAGAGGTGAATCTAATTCTTATCATAGAGGGAGAAATAATTTCCTTTAAGCCAATGAGGTGATCTTCAATCTTCTTCGACCTTAGCTCTGATACCATGTTGAGAAATCAATGCTATTGGGATTAAGGTTAGATTTCTATTTCTTGATAATTACTTGTGAATTATGTTGCCTTATTTTACTTTTTTGCTATATTATCTTTCATCAAGAAATTACCAAATTATGTGTGCATGAAGATCACAAATACACAAGACATGATATATAGGCACTATGCCAGGGCAAAACCCCTATCTAGGAGAAAACCAAGTCAAAAATCTCTTCCTTCAATAGTTTTCCTTGAGACCCTTCTACCTAGACAAACACCTCCTCCACACCAAGCCAACCTCTCCTTCTTTTATCCATCCTTTAGCCTAGTAGCAACAACACTTCGACCCTAGAACTTCAACTTAGCAGCTTCTGGCAACAACAACAACAACTTTGACCTAGATAAGGAGACTTTGATCTCCTAAACCAACCCACACAAGAGAGAGATAGAGATAGAGAGAGAGAGAGAGAGAGGCACCAAAATTTATATTTTCTTCTTCTCCTTCACCTAGACCAAACTCACACTCCTTTTGGACCCTTCCTTCAGCTTTTTTAGCACCTATATCCGCTTTAGGCTAAAAGAAGGCAAAATTCAGGGTAACCACAAACCACGCTCAGTCTGGTAGCTAGCCCTACTAGAACAGGAGAGGGCTCTCTCCGTGTCACGCTCAGTGAATAGATGAATGAAAAGCCCTGAGATGACTTACAGTGAAATATTTATCTTAGGCTAGTAAGTGAAAATGGATACAAGAAGTGATTTTTATGAATGACTGTGTTTCTGGGATGGTATGGGACCAATGGACCTCAATGAACAGAGAACTTAATACAAAGGCACGGATTATTTCGTGAGGCAAGATAGGCGGAAAGCCTAGCAATTTAGTTAAGATAGTGCGAAATGGGGAGATTGATTAAGAGCGCGAAAAGGGCATGGACAACATGAATCCTTTTCAACAAAAGAATGAACACTGAACATGAAATTTTCCCACAGGCAGAGCAATAAAATTGAATTCTACATTAGCTAACTTAGAAAACTTCACTGGAAATGAATATGAAATGAAATATGAAACATAACAAGATACATATGAAACATAAGAGACACATTTGCTACACTCACAACCACATGAATCTCATGAAACAGAGCCACTGCCTTTCATTAATCCTCTATAAAAATGTACAATGCAGAAACAAAGTTTCTTTCCCACAGTCTCCCAGAAGTTACAGGCCAACCAACCCTTTGCAAATGGTTTGCATACAATATATAGAATGTGCGATGAAGATATAGAACGCCCAAGGGTTGGGGAGTTACTCAAATCATCACAAAATGAAGGTGGAGAGCCAAACATCAGCTACAGGTGCAACGCCACAAACATGACAAATGGCTTGGGTGGCCCTTTGCCTTCCTTTGCCACTTGGATAACTGCCCATATGGAGTGAAAATACTCTTAAAACTGCCTTAGGTGTCGAAAAAATGAAGTGTAGATGAGGGGGCCCACTTATGAAAAGTCGGGAAGCGAAATTTCGCGAAACAGAGGCATTCTTGGCCTTTTTTCCTATATGCGTCGCGCCCTTTTCTGTATGCGTCACGCCACTTTGAGGCCAGTTTTGAGGCACTTTCAGCAGTCCAAAATGTGCCCAAGTGTGCTCGTTGGAAAGCCTGTCCTATCTACCTTCCAACCCAAGTGGAAATTTTTAATTTGGAGCTCATTTTCCCCTCCAAATCTTCATTCTCCCAAGACTGCTTCCTGTGTGTCAAAATAGGGGCAATGAGGCCATTTTTTGGGTGTTTTTGACCTTCTGGAGACTCAAATCATGCCCAAATTTCTTGCCCGAGTGTGAGTAGTCATGATTTTTCCTGCTAAATCCAAAAATGCAAACCATTTCTCATTGGAGCTCCCAATCCTACGCGTCGCGCTGGTGGCGTGGCGTGTATAGAGAGAAAACCTGTGTTTGTGCCAAAAAATTTCCATGAACCAAAATTGTCCCAAATTTCTTGAAATTTGGGCTGGAGGTTCTCTAAGAGGCACTATGTTGGGCCACAGAAGCTTCAGCCAAGATTCTAAGCCAATCTTTCTGTTTTTCCTCTTTTGTTGCTCTGCTCAGTTTGGCCTTCAAGCTCCTTATTCGGGCCTTTGCGCTCATGTTCCGTGCCCTGTAATGACAAGCCATCCTCCTCAATATGGTTTTGTCCCTGTTGGCGTTCTCCAGCAGCCTCTCCAAGTGTAGATTGACCCGATCTAACCAAGACTCAGTCGTTGTTGATCTCTTGCTCCAAGGTAGTGAGCTCAATCCTCCTCTGCTGGGTCGCTTGTCGATTTTCACGGATGCTTTGCAGCTCCATGATCATCTGATGGTCCTCAAGCTGTTTGTTCCTCTGCTCCAAATACTTGAAGACCCATCTGGCCGTCTCCATACTAAGTATCAAGTCTTGGATCTCCGAGTCCTGCTCCTGAATGGTCATCTTAAGTTTGGCATTTTCTGCCTCTGCATCATCATCCTGAATGAGGATGACATCGGTCTCCTGCACACCTGATGGCCCCTTATCATGCACGGGCTTCTTGCCCTTGTCCAATACCTGTGTAGTTGATGCCGGAAGCGAGGCCCCTTCCACCCTGGGTGGAGATAACACTCGCTTTGCTGCTGCAAACAAGTGCCTACTGCCTCTCTGATATGTAACAAAAACTGACATGGTAGTGGTCTCATGGTGCTCATGTTGATGAGAAGGACCACCCAACTCCTGCTCTGGCTCTGATAGTACTTGTGATGTGCTGAAGAACTCACGGGAGATGAAGTCCTCCCAAGCAATGCCCTGCAATCCCAACTGTGATCTACCAAAATCCGGATAAGAGCAAAGTGAAACACACTGTTAAGCTGCTGCTAAGGGGTCTTATGCAGCATGAAGGTGTTCATCCTCTCTATATTCCTGCATATGAAAAATGGGAGGTTCATCATTCTCACCCTGGTAAAGTGCGTGAGAAAGCAGATGTGATAGGCATACAGTCGAGAGAACCTCCCCTCACAGCTGAAGTATTTCATGATCAATCTCATGAGTGGAGCATACTCATCTTTCAAGTATCTGAAGGGAAAGGCTCTTGTGAGCTCATTCAAGAATCTGGCTTTGATGTAAGGCTCATAGTGTTGCCTATCCACCTTCTTCTTCTTATGCCACTGTTCTCCAACATTTGGTATACCTGTTGCCACTGATATAGCTTCAGGTGTCAATGTGAAAGTGACCCTAGCCAAGATAGACTGACCTCCATGTAGATGAAGCACAAATAGACGGGCAAACTCATGATGAACTCTAACATTTGCCACCCTTTGACAAAATTCAAAATATGCTAGGTGCTGGAAACATGACATGGCAAGAGGGCATGGTTGTAATTCAGTGAGGGTAGTGGGCTCATCCCTGACATGTTTTCCACTCTTGTGATGCCTCCTGGGAGCTTGCTCTTGTGAGGATGAGTCACTTTGTACCTCCATCTCATACTCTGACGAATGTTGTGATGTCATGACTACCGTGTGGACTGCGATTAGGCTGCCCTTTGATGATGGTGTAAGGTTGGGTGCGTTTGTGATATCTGTCACCAAGGGGAACAATGAAACAGGGAGTATTTAGGAAGGGAGTAATGTAATGGGAATAGGGATTATAGAGAGAAATTTTTTTAGGGATATGGGAGGAGTTTTGGGTATTTTGATAGGGTAGGGTTTGGGGTGTCATATTGACCAAACAATGGAGGGATAGGGGAGAGGGTTTGGTAGTAATTTAGGGCAGGGATTTTAGGAAAAATGATAAAG
This sequence comes from Pinus taeda, assembly GCA_000404065.3. Classification (NCBI taxonomy): domain Eukaryota; kingdom Viridiplantae; phylum Streptophyta; class Pinopsida; order Pinales; family Pinaceae; genus Pinus; species Pinus taeda. Next base: position 143,116 of record APFE030941975.1, read on the forward strand.
GTAGGATGGGAAAAATGGTAGGTGAGGGGAAAGTGATGGGCGGAGTGGAACCTTGGGACTAACAACTCACTTTAGCAATCCTAGCCATCATGGTTTTCGGTGATTTCTTATGGTTGATTTTATGCATTTGGTTGCATTCAAACATCTCTATAAACACCATATCATTGATAAAATTTGATGAGCAAGTGATGTTATAAGGCCTACCCCTTAATTTGATAGGCTTCACCAAAATTTGGAAGTGATTGGGCACTTGTTTCGGCCCTTTTTCTATGTACGCCGCGCGCGAAGCCCAGTGGGCTGCACCCTGGGTATGCACCGTGCCTTTGGAAAATTTCAACTGCGGGAAGGCTCTGTGTGTGCCGTGCTCCTCGGTATATGCACCATGCCCTCTAAACTGCCTCCAGCTCACGATTGCACACTCACACCTTTGCAACATTTCTCCAAGGCTTGGATTAGCACAATGCCTTTGGTTTTGATGAAAACCTGTATATATAGCCTTGGAAGAGATGGGTTAAATTTTTGCTTCCTTGAAAACCCATTTTTCTAATGTTATGTTTTGACACTTTTTCACTGACTTTAAAACACACTGATTTTCACTTTCCTTTTGAAATTTTAGCTCAAATGATGAAATTTTTGGCACTCTTTGCAGGGATTGCACGATAGGACATTTGGCCACGGAAACCATGACTACATCGGAAGAAATCAAATGACGAATTTTTTGAAAATTTTGTCATAAATGACACTATTTGACTTTTCTTCAAAATAGAGTTTTGAAGAAGAGTCAAAGTTTATCCTCATGACGATCAAGCTCTATGAACCATAACTATGTAAGGGCCTCACTCTGGCTTGCATGGCTTTACTGTACATGTTCAAAGACCAAATTGATGAATCCCTAGACCTAGACATAAAAAATGACTTTTGTCTTTTAAAGGATGAGACCTTGACTGTCATGGACTCTGATGATTATTGACAAAAAATTGAGCCAGCAGGAGCCATACATGAGGGGGAATGACTACCATGACCTTCTCCGTCAGATGATGGCATGCCCCTAGCGGAATGCAACTGGGTGAATGGATCAGGACAATTAAAATGAAATGCATAAAGAGTTTTGATCTTTGACGGAGGACTGACTAGACCAACTCTAACATTGGCTCCAATGGGGGATGGTAGCTCCTTGGAGGTGCCAAGAACAACAGATCTATGGAAGAGCTATATAGTGCCTTCATCCATTGGGCTATGGAGTCATCATTTCGACAGATAATACAGGAATCTGACTCATTTATGAGACTGAAATGACTAAAAAACTGACTCAAACTTGACATTGAAATGACTTAAAGGCTAACTTAACCAACTCTAACAAACTGAAATAAAATGGTATGTACAGTGATAGTGGAAGCAGCGTTAATAACTTAGAAATGGTAGCGCTTGAGTAGCCGACCATTGATCAACCCTCCTGGACAATCTTCTCTGTTCATTTCCTTCAGAAGAAAGGCATTCTACTCCCGATATGCTGCAATCTTGAAAGGACCTTTCCAAAGGTTCTTGAACTTACCGTGCTTGCCTTTCTCCTCATTCCTTGCATCCCACTTCAACACCACATCATCCACCTGAAATTTGTCCACCTTTGCCTTTCTGTCATAAATCTTCTTGATTTTCTCCTGCAATTTGGAGGTGTTCTTGAAAACTTCTTCTCTGGTCTGCTGCAAGTGGACCATTTGATTCAACCTTCTCTGCATGGGATCTTCTTCACTGCTGGCCTCCTGAAGAAGTTTGACAACCGAGGTAGCGAGAGAGGTAGGAATTACTACATCAACTCCTTAAACAAGCTCAAACGGTGATGTACCTATGGATTTCTTCTGACTGACCCGATCTGCCCAAAGCGCATTTACCACCCTCTTATGCCATCTCTTCTTATTTATTTCCAGCAGCTTCTTGATTATGTTGACCAATGACTTGTTCAAAGATTCCTCCAATCCATTGCCTTGCGGATGATAGGCAGTTGAGTGACCCAAAATGATGTGATATTTATGACAAAACTCTACCATCCTTTTTGATTTGAAAGCTACTGCGTTATCAATGTTTAGCTTATTCGGGCAACGAAAGCGAGACAATATGTTATTTTCAAGGAATGAAATGATTACCGCATCTTTAGTTTGTTTGGTGGGAATTGCCTCAATCCATTTTGTGAAGTAATCTATGGCTGTGAGGATCCATCTATGCTGTCTGGAAGAAGCAGGATGAATTTCACCAATGAAATCCAATCCCCATTACTAGAAAGGGGCACTCACCTCTATGGGCTTGAGTGGTAGAGGCTATAACTTCCGCCTTCCTTCGAAAATATGACACTTATGATAGCGCTTGACCATCTTATATACATCAGCAAACAATGTCGGCCAATAGTACCCTACTCTCAAAATTTTGTTTGTTGTTGACTTCCAAAATAGGTGACCACCACAGTCTCCTTGGTGGCAGTCCTCCATGACTTTCTTCACTTCCTTTTCCACCAAACAATTTAACAAGACGCCACTAGGATCTTTCCAATACAATGCAGAATTAAGAATGCAAAACTTGGCAGCCTTCAACTTGAGTGTTCTTGCTTTGTTGCTAGTCATGCCGGACGGTGGTGACAAAATTTTGAGCACATATATGTTATATGAATACCATGGAAAAAGAGCAAATGTTTCATATACCTGAATTAGCGATTCTTCCTCATTCTCATCGAACATAGCAGCGATCAGATTTATGTCCAAGGCATGCAAGTTTGATTCAGCCATTAGCTTCGCCAATCCCTGTCCTTTCACCAGCTTTGTGGGATTTATTTCCACATCATATTCCAGCAAGGCCGCAATCCACTTGCCTCTTCTTCCTTCCGGATCAGTCTGCACTAAAACATCTTTTACAGCAGCGTTAGGAACATAGGTCAGAATGTGAGAATGTAGAATATACACCCGGAAATCTTTCAATGCCTTCAAAAGTGCAAGGGCTTGCTTCTCAATGATGTTGTACTTTAAGGCTACGTCTCCTATAGCTCTGCTGAAAAATGCAATGGGTCTTTCATGATCATCTCTCTTCTGCAATAACACTGCTACCATAGTATGCTCTGAAGTAAATGAAAACAATATGAAATCCTGAGTGTAGTCCGGGCTAACTAGAACGGGAGCTGAGGAAAGAGCCAATTTAACCAAATTGAAATATTTAAAGCCTCTCCCGTCCATTTCACTTGGTTGTCCTTCTTAAGCATGTTCGTCATCTCTCTTAGGTGCTCAGCAAGATTGGGTACAACGAGGCGTAGGAAATTCATCTTACCATTGAACGATTATATCTGTTTTTTATTCCGGGGCAGATCGATTTGCTGAATTTCTTTCACACATGCTGGGTCAATATGAATGCCATCTTTTGAGATAATGTGCCCGAGTATTTTGCCTTCTTCCGTGGCAAACAAGCTCTTCTTTGGATTCAGCGACAAGCCATATTTTCTGCACTTTAGGAAGACAGTTTTAAGATGGTGCATGTGCTCTTCATCAGATTTGGAAAACACCGTCAAATCATCCAAATACACTACCAAAAAGACATCCTTCTCATTTGCAAAAGCCAAGTCCATTGCACGTTGAGATGTGACACTCGCGTTCTTCAAACCGAAAGGCATTTTAGCATAATGAAAGGTTCCCCATGGAGTGGTGAACGCTTTCTTGTCTCGGTCATCCTCATGGACAGAAACTTGGTTATATCCAAAATAACCATCAAGCAGTGACATACGAGATGCTCCCACTACTCGCTAAAGTATATGGTCCATTTCAGGCAGTGGATAGTTGTCCTCCAATGGAACTTTATTAAGATTTCTGAAATCAATGCATAAGTGAATCTCACCTGTCTTCTTCCTTACGGGCACCAAGTTAGAGATCCAATCTAAAAATCTGATTGGCACAATGATCCCTGATTTGTACAACCTGTTGATCTCCTTTTCAATAGATGGAAACACCTTTGGATTTAGCCTTCTCAACTTCTGTCTGAATGGTTTTTTATTAGGATTGATGAGTATAGTGTGCTGAATTATATTGGTGTCATATGTCTTTAAGTCAGAATAGTCCCATGCAAACACATCTGCAAATGAAGACATCAAACTGATATATTTGTCCTTGATCTTTGGAGGCAATGCCTTGGACAATTTTACCAATTTAGGATTTGCAGCTGTCCCGATATTGATCTCTTCCACACCCTTCTCTGTTGGCTGCAATGTTGGCTTGCGGGCTACATCATCTTGATCAAAGAGTTATTCTAGAGGTATCAAGCCTTTGGGAATAATGTTATTCTTCAGCTGCAACACGTCCATTTCATTGATCTGTACCTCATTTGTACCATTACCTTTGTCATCGTCATTTTCTTCATCAATTGAGGTCTCTTTGAACTTGCCTTTGTTTTGCAGAAAATCTTCAATCTCCTCATCATCTTGGAACACTTGCCAATATCTCTGATTGTCTAGAACGGTTGGACGATGCTTGACATGAATTTGGAATTTGTTGCTAGAGTTCATTGGGATCTTCAAACTACTTGCTGCCTTGGCAAGAGCATAAACAATACTATTTTCTATATGAGGCACACATGTCAAGGTGTATTATGAAAATAATTTTAAAATGTCTAGGACTGCATTACGGTAAGCCTGCATCCTAGGATGCTTTGCTTGATATTTGTCTCTGACCTGCTTGATAACCAATTCGGAGTCGCCATATATGGAAATCCTCTTGGCATTCAGCTTTCTTAGAATCTTTAGGCCAGCAATCAGAGCTTCATACTCAGCTTCATTATTTGAACACTCAAAAGCCAACTTGTAAGAGCATACCCACACATTACTAGGGACTTTGTTTCGGGTGGAGAAAGGACTGCGTACCCAAATTCCAATTCCAGCGCCATCATTTCCCACTGCTCCATCGAAATCCATGGTCCACAAACCTTCTTCCTCCTCTTGCAAGTTTTGGAAATCCGTTTGTTGTGCCTTGTCTGCTTGCTGTCGATTATTTTCAGTTGATTGCCCAACGATGTTCTGCTGTTCTTGTTTTTCTTTCTTCAAAACTTCTCTGAAATTTCTGTTATTTATGGAATATCATCTGCTTCTACTAACTGCTATCTATATCATTTAAACTATCTGAATACAAAACAAAAGACTCTATATCTGTATGTACATAGTTAATTGGATGATTTATTGGTTTCTCCTTGCTTGTGATCATGTACTTCATTTTTTGTTCCCGATACAATTTCCTCATTTGTCCAAACACTGGAATTGTTGCATAGGAGAAATCTAGTTGTAGTGTCCCTTTCAGTTTCGCTACCCAAAAATTAGAAAGAAGCATGGAAAACCTTGGAGGAATGTCTGCTACCATAACATCCATCAAAACATTCTTCATTGGGAGCTGATCCAAACTCACAACCAAGTCTTTGATGAGACCTATACATCTTACTCTACTGGAATCAAATGAATAGAGATCATGATATTGTCGAGTCATGTCCAGACCAAGCTTATCCATGACGGCCTTGGGCATGAGATTGTGAGGAGCTCTGGAATCAAACATGGCGTTGTGTGACACAAAATCATGCAACCTTAAACTGATGTAAAAAGGTGGCACATCACTATCAGGAGACTCACCATTTGATGCTGGCCCAAAAATCATTTTAGGTTGATCATCTTCGACATTCACCATGTGGGACATTGGGTCCAAATTCAACATTTTAGATACTTGTCCTTTATAACTGCTATTCTTCAATATTTTAGTCAAGGGGATGGATATCTTCAATTTAGAAATCTCATTCTCTAAATTGAAAGAGAGAATCTTTTCTACCTCTTTGACTGGGACTTCTTTCCTTTCTTTTTCTTTCGATGCAACTTGCTGATGGTGATTTGCTGCTCTCTGGATCAACTGCCTCCTTTCCTTTCCTTTGTGTAGCTGCTGAATCATTCTTTGACGTTTCAATATCCTTCCTTTTCTGAATGGGTATGACTAGCACATCTCTGTTTCTAAGTGAGTATCGCTGCTATTGGGCGGACAAAGCATTCATGTAGCCTCTTTGGTATTCATCTGATTCTTCCTCCAAAACGGTGTCGCTTGCTAGAATGAAATCTACGTCTTTGTGTGCAGCTGAACTCTCTGCATACTCTTCCTCTTCAGTGAGATAAATAGGCAAATCATCAGGAGTAAAGCGGTGATTTTCTTCGCCTATTACATTCCCGTCCTCATCTGATTCCGGTCCATGCACGAAATTTTGCTGCAAAGGTGCTTGTACTGGCTATTGTGCAATTTGCTCTTGGGCTCGCTGATCTCTCTGTCTTATTCTATAATGTGGTTGTTGCTACCCCCGAAAGTTAGGATTTCTAACTTGTGGCTCCGGTTTGTCAAGTTTCACTCTTTCAAGCATCTACTCTACCTTCCTAAGTAGCTGATATACCAAGGAAGATTCTTCCTTTGCAATGACCTTCTTCTCTGCTTTTGCTCTAGCTCTCTTGGTCAACAAATTTGCTTCAACGCTAACCGCTATCTTCTGCATGTCTTCCATTGTGGCCGGTTCTCTTTCTCTCAATTGATAAGCCATGTCAGCATCAAAACCGTTCGGGAACTTCAACATGGCTAGTCCAACAGGTGGCCTTAGATTATATGGAATTTCATTATAAACTGTATTGAATCTAATGCAATAGTCTTGGACCGACTCACCAACGTTTCCTTTGATTTGCTCATATTCAACCAGAATTTGAAGAGGATTCTTTTTCACTTCCCAGCGGTTCAAAAATTGTCTTTGTAAGTCAGCCAAGGTAGTGATACGAGCAATCGGCAAACCTTGGAACCATTTCCTCACTTCACCTGCAAATGTCTGTACAAAAAGTCTCATTGCCACATTCTCCACATTGATCTCGTGAAGTTCATAGAAGTTTTCCATTCTATCCACATGTTGCTGAGCAGTAATTCCATTAGGAGTGCCATCAAAAAATGGGATTTTTCTTTGGTAATCTACAGGCATATCATCTAAAACTTGAGGCAAGACAAGAGGTGCAAAACGGGCAACCATCACTCTTGGTGGATTTGTCCTCGGAGGTGTTGGAGGAGTGTGCACAGTTTTTAAGGGGCTAGCAATTGGAGTTTGAAGCTGAGCTACTATGTAGTTATCAACAGACCGGTTAGCCCTTGCCGTCTCCAAGTCTACAAGAAACTGTGGATTGTGGACAGTAGAGTCAACTGCTCTTTCGGACTTGGTTTCGAACAACGATAATTCAAACTGCTCATCAAACTCTAGCTCTTCAATATACTCAAAAATGTCTGGGCATGAATGGGATTTGAGCACGGGCGATATAGAGCTCTCTTGACGACGAATTCTTGAAATCAAATTGGGATTTTTGTAGATGTGCGGAGGGTCAGGATCTGGATTAGCTCTGGTGTATATTCTAGAAGCCAACGTGCTACTGAGAAAAATCAAAGGACACAACCAACTTTACTCAGCCTATCAAATCCTAAACTTATCATTCAGAAGCATAGAATTATTAAGAAGAAAGGGGATTGATTTCTTCCCCAGTGGAGTCGCCACTATGTTAGCACCTAAATTCACCTTAGGCTGGAAGAAGGCAAAATTCAGAGTAACCGCAAACCATGCTCAGTCTGGTAGCTAGCCCTACTAGAACAAGAGAGGGCTCTCTCTGAGTCACACTCAGTGAATAAATAAATGAAAAGGCCTGAGATGACTTACAGTGAACTATTTATCTTAGACTAGTAAGTGAATATGGATACAAGAAGTGATTTTTATGAATGACTGTGTTTCTGGGATGGTTTGGGACCAATGGACCTCAATGAAACAGAGAATTTAATACAAAGGCACAGATTATTTCATGAGGCAAGATATGTGGAAAGCCTAGCAATTTAGTTTAAGATAATTTGAAATGGAGAGATTGATTAAGAGGGTGAAAAGGGCATGGACAACATGAATCATTTTCAACAGAAGAATGAACACTGAACCTGAAATTTTCGCACAGGCAGAGCAATAAAATTGAATTCTACCTTAGCTAACTTAGAAAATCTCACTGGAAATGAATATGAAATGACTATGAAACATAACAAGATACATATGGAACATAAAAGACACATTTTCTACACTCACAACCACATGAATCTCATGAAATAGAGCCACTACCTTTCATTAATCCTCTGTAAAAAATATACAATGCAAAAACATAGTTTCTTTCCCACAGTCTCCCAGAAGTTACAAGCCAACCAACCCTTTGAAAATGGTTTGCATACAATATATAGAATGTGCCATGAAGAGATAGAACACCCAAGGGTTGGGGAGTTACTTGAATCATTACAAAATGAAGGTGGAGAGCCAAACATCAGCTACAGGTGCAGCGCCACAAACATGACAAATGGCTTGGATGACCCTTTGGCTTCCTTTGCCACTTGGATAGATGCCCATCTAGAGTGAAAATACTTTAAATGCCACCTTTGGTGCCAAAAAAGTGAAGTGTAGATGAGTGGGCCCACTTATGAAAAGTCGCGAAGTGAAATTTCGCGAAACAGAGGCAATTTGGGCCTTTTTTCCTATATGCGCTGCGCCCTTTTCTGTATGCGCCGCACAACTTTGAGGCCAGGTTTGAGCCATTTTGCAGAGTCAAAAATGTTCCCAAGTGTGTGCATTGAAAATCCTGTCCTGTCTACTTTCCAACCCAAGTGGAATTTTTGAATTTGGAGCTCATTTGCCCCTCCACATCTTCATTCTCCCAAGACTGCTTCCTGTGTGTCAAAATAGGAGCAGTGAGGACATGTTTTGGGTGTTTTTGACCTCCTGGAGACTCAAATCATGCCCAAATTTCTTGCCCGAGTGCCATTAGCAGAGATTTGCATGCTGAATCCAAAAATGCAAACCATTTATCATTTGGAGCTCCCAATCCTACGCGTCGCACTAGTGGCGCGGCGTGTATAGAGAAAAAACCTGTGTTTGTGCCAAAAAATTCCCTTGTGACCAGAATTGTCCCAAATTGCTTGAAATTTGGGTTCGAGGTTCTCTAAGAGGCACTATTCTGGGCCACAGAAGCTTTAAGCAAGATTCAAAGCTGATCTTGCTCTTTTGCCTCTTTTAATGCTCTGCTCAATTTGGCCTTCAAGCTCCTTATTCGGGCCTTTGCACTCATGTTTCGTGCCCTGTAATGACAAGCCATCCTCCTCAATATGGTTTTGTCTCTGTTGGCCTTCTCCAGTAGTTTCTCCAGGTGGACATTGAACTGCTCTAACCAAGACTCACGGTCGTTGTTGATCTCTTGCTCCAAGGTAGTGAGCTCGATCCTCCTTTGCTGGGCAGCTTGTCGATTTTCATGGATGCTTTGCAGCTCCATGATTGCCTGCTGGTCCTCAAGCAGTTTGTTCCTCTACTCTAGATATTTGATGATCCATCTGGCCCTCTCCACATTGAGTATCAAGTCTTGGATCTCTGTGTCCTACTCCTGAATGGTCATCCTAAGTTGGGCATTCCCTGCCTCTGCCTCATCATCCTGAATGAGGATGACATCGGTCTCCTGTACACTTGATGGCCCCTCATCATGCACGGGCTTCTTGCCCTTGTCCAGTACCTGTGTCATTGATGCCGGAAGCCAGGCCCCTTCCATCCTGGGTGGAGATAACACTTGCTTTGCTGCTGCAAACAAGTGCCTACTGCCTCTATGATATGTAACAAAAACTAGCATGGTAGTGGTCTCATGGTGCTTATGCTGATGAGAAGGACCACCCATCTCCTGCTCTGGCTCCGATAGTACCTGTGATGTGTTGAAGAAGTCACGGGAGATGAAATCCTCCCAAGCAATGCCCTACAATCCCAACTGATGATCTACCAAAATCCGGATAAGAGCAAAGTGGTACACACTGTTAAGCTGTTGCTGAGGGGTCTTATGTAGAATGAAGGTGTTCATCCTCTCTATGTTCTTGCATATGAAAAATGGGAGGTTCATCATCCTCACCCTGGTAAAGTGCAGGAGCAACCAGATGTGATAGGCATATAGTCGAGAAAACCTCCCCTCACAACTGAAGTATTTCATGATCAATCTCATGAGTGTAGCATACTCATCTTTCAAGTATCTGAAGGGAAAGACTCTTGTGAGCTGACTCAAGAATCTGGCCTTGATGTAAGGCTCATAGTGTTGCCTATCCACCTTCTTCTTCTTATGCCACTGTTCTCCAACATTTGGTATACCTGTTACCACTGATATAGCTTTGGGTGTCAATGTGAAAGTGACCCCAACCAAGATAGACTAACCTCCATGTAGATCAAGCACAAACATACGGGCCAACTCATGATGAACTCTAACATTTTCCACCCTTTGAAAAAATTCAAAACATGCTAGGTGTTGGAAACATGACATGGCAAGAGTGCATGCTTGTAATTTAGTGAGGTTAGTGGGCTCATCCCTGACATGTTTGTTGCTCTTGTGATGCCTCCTGGGAGCCTGCTCTTCTGAGGATGAGTCACTCTGTGTCTCCATCTCATACTCTGACGAATGCTGTGATGTCATGACTACAGTGTGGACTATGATTAGGCTGCCCTTTGATGATGGTGTGAGGCTGGGTACCTTTGTGATATCTGTCACCAAGGGGAACAATGAAACAGGGAGTATTTAGGAAGGGAGTAATATAATGGGAATAGGGGTTATAGGGAGAAATTTGTTTAGGGATATGGGAGGAGTTTTGGGTATTTTGATAGGGTAGGGTTTGGGGTTTCAACAAGGTAGGGTTTGGGGTGTCATATTAACCAAACAATGGAGGGATAGGGGAGAGGGTTTGGTAGTAATTTAGGGTAGGGATTTTAGGAAAAATGATAAAGGGAGGATGGGAAAAATGTTAGGTGAGGGGAAAATGATGGGTGGAATGGAACCTTGGCACTAACAACTCACTTTCGTAATTCTAGCCATCATGGTTTTCGGTGATTTCTTATGGTTGATTTTATGCATTTGGTTGCATTCAAACATCGCTATAAACACCATATCATTGATAAAATGTGATGAGCAAGTGATGTTATAAGGCCTACCTCTCAATTTGATAGGCTTCACCAAAATTTGGAAGTGATTGGACACTTGTTTCAGCGCTTTGTCTATGTGCTCCGCGTGCAAAGCCCAGTGCACTGCGCCCTGGGTATTCGTCGCTTCTTTGGAAAATTTCAACGGCGGGAAGGGTCTGTGTGCGCTGCGCTCCTGGGTATATGCGCCGTGCCCTCTAAAACTGCCTCCAACTCACTCAAGCACTCACGATTGCACACTCACAACTTTGCAACGTTTCTGCAAGGCTTGGATTAGCACAATGCCTTTGGTTTTGATGAAAACCTGTATATATAGCCTTGGAAGAGATGGGTTAAATTTTTGCTTCCTTGAAAACCCATTTTTCTAATGTTATGTTTTGACACTTTTTCACTGACTTTAAAACACACTGATTTTCACTTTCCTTTTGAAATTTTAGTCAAATGATGAAATTTTCGACACTCTTTGTAGGGATTGCACGATAGGACATTTGGCCACAGAAACCATGACTGCATCTGAAGAAATCAACTGACGACTTTTTTGAAAATTTTGTCATAAATGACATTGTTTGACTTTTCTTCAAAACAGAGTTTTGAAGAAGAGTCAAAGTCTATCCACATGACGATGAAGCTCTCTGAACCATAACTATGTAAGGGCCTCACTCTGGCTTGCATGGATTTACTGGACATGTTCAAAGACCAAATTGATGAATCCCAAGACCTAGAAATAGAAAATAAATTTTGTCCTTTAAAGGACAAGACCTTAACTGTCATGGACTTTGATGATTATTGACAAAAAACTGAGCTAGCAGGAGCCAGACATGAGGGGGAATGACTACCATGACCTTCTCTGTTAGATTATGACATGCCCCTAGTGGAATGCAGCTGGGTGAGTGGAGTGGGACATCTAAAAATGAAATGCGTAAAGAGTTTTGATCTCTGACGGAGGACTGACTAGACCGACTCTAACACGATCCACTGAACAAAAAAAAAAGAGTAGAGACTAGACCAGCTCAGCTGTACAAAGGCAGACACTTTGAGGTCCCATCGACTCCCACTTTACATCATGTATTTTAATGTATTCTATTAATATAAAGTCCCGTTGAACCTTTAGAAAAAAAAACACCTTCTCTTGAGTCATTTTATGATTATGTTATTACAGAACAAGACAAACTCTTTCATTTTGGAGTGATAAACATTGCATATACATCTACCAAATCCTTAATAGCTCAATAGAAGAACAAATCAAAAAATATTAAGAAACAAAATCCCCACAACAACAAACAAAAGAAGAGTCCCAAACACTCTCAATAAGTTTCTATCCCCATTAATGACAAATAACCAAAATTAAAAGGTAAGAAGACCAACACACATTCCAATTTTTCTGACCAAGATGGTCATGTAGAGTCTAAATGTTTTAAAAAGATGGAGGCCTCATAAGAAATGATTAAGAATAAAAATGTCAATCTTGATTCTTCTTGTTCCAAATATTCATCTCATGGTGATGCACTTTCTACTTCTATTTTTTCCTTCAATGGAACATTCACTTATTATTCTAATAAATGACATATGGTATTCTCCTCAAAACTAAATATTCATGTTTCCTCAAGGATGGTATGGTGCCTCGTTTTAGGGACAATTTCATTTTCCTACATAGATGCTTATACGAAACCAATAGTTGAAACTCACAGGGGGGTGTCCCACTAAGAAATCCTCCTCTGTGACCCTAGCTACCTATGCAATCTAACCCAAACCAAAATAATAAGGTAGTGCAACAAGTTGAAGCTCTTGTCTTCCCTACTGATTGCATCTCTTCTATTGAATGTAATGATATACACTTGAGTTTAAGATGAGTAGTAAATTTGGGAGATACCCATGTCATTATAGCTCATGAAGAAGATAACTCACTTGGGGAAGAAGCTTTGATTCACAAGACCTTAAAAGAACATGATGTTTAAACTCCTATAGCATATGAGATTATTGTTATATTACTATTATTAATATTAATGTTTAAGCATAAATATTATTCACTCAATTTTATTTTCTTAGATTATTAGTAATAATTCATTTGTTCACTTCAAAATGGTGATACAATTTCGAGTGAAATTTTGATTTCTTGTTTTTTAAAATATTAATAAATTTAATATTAAATATTAAATAGTAATTTTAGATAAACAAACTTTATTATTTTAAATTTGATTTAAAAATATAGATATATTTAATTGTGTTAGGAAACGGAAATAAACAAAAAGTTTAAATAAATTTTTTATAAGTATTCCTTTAAGATCTAAGATTCCATTGGAGCTTATAAAAAATATTTTTGTTTTTTCCATTGGAGCATAGCATGAGAATTAATCTTAGATGCGAGTGTGAAATTCATAGTTGTGATGTTTAATTTGTTTTCAGTTTTCTTGAAGAGAGCTTAACCATATTCCTATGCTTCAACCAACTCTCTGAAATATTAGATTCCTCTAAGATCTACATGGAAATTTTTTTGATATGTTATTCAAAAATGAAGAAGAGAAGGGATCACAAGGTCAACCATTAAAGTATTTTGATTTGAGAAGATTTTCAAATTGTTTCTATTACTAGCACTAGGGAAGATTTGTTCATCAATCATACCAAAATTGAGCCCCTGATGATCGATTGTAAGAGGGAGCTAGCCTCTGAATTCAAGATGAAGGACCTTGGACTCATGCACTACTTCTTAAGCCTTGAGGTGTGATAAAGGCCCGGTGAGATTTTCCTTTCACAATGAGAAATATGTCGTGAATTTGTTGGAGAGGTTTGGAATGATAAAATGCAAGTCCCTCGCCATATTGATCGAAATGATTTCAAGAAGATATGTGGAGAACCTACAAGACGTGATTTAGAAAATCCATCCAAGTATATACAATTGATTGTGGTTCTAATGTTCTTAGTGAACACCCACCAAGATATATTTTACATAGTGAACAATTTGAGTCAATTCATGACTGAGCCTTTTCGTTTACATTGGGTATATCAATTGAATTGAAAATATCAAAAAGGTGACCGAGCTATGACATGCATCATGGATAGTTACACAGAAATGCAAGATATCAACTGTGCGTTGTAGACTTTAGAAAGCTCATATTCCACTTAACTTACTCAAATAGGGAGTCAACCCCATGATATCCCCAATAGCCTTGAAAAATTACCAAATTTCAAGGGAGATCGTTATGTTTCTACACATTATTTCCAGGAATATATTACTAGAATGATGGAAGGAATAAAGATGAAACATGGATATGTAGCAATGGAATCTTTTGTTGTTGCTTTAAATGGTGATGATGCTAGATGGATTGTTAGTTTACTTAATAATAGAATCAACAGATTTCCTCAAATTAAAACCAATTTATTTGAAAATTGGTATAAAACATAAGATCATAGATTTTTATTGAATGCTTTTCATTAGATTGAAGGAAAGGAAAATGAAAACATTGATGAATTTAATGTTATATTTTATAGGGTGCTTCAAGATATACCTCAAGATTGTATACCTCTAGCAAAGCCCCTCCTAACTTACTTTCCTCACACATTGAAAGGAATATTTGCTTTCAATATAAATATCTCTAAGATAGACACCATTAATGCTACTAAAAGTAATGCAAAAAATAGATGATGGTTGGACTCTAGTAAATAAGTTGGACATATTAGTTCCTTTAGAACCTATAACCAAAACACAAACCAAGGCATCTGAGATTAAGAAAAGGCTTGAAATTCTATGTCAAATGAATCTCTGTAAAAAATAACTCAAAAAATTAAATAATCCTAGTTAACCAATGAAAAGTAAGCAAACTATGCAAAACAAACCCGTTCAAAGGGAATTTGGCCAACAGTCTTTCCAACCCAAGAATAATTTTCCTCATAAAAATATTCATCAACCTCCATACTAAGGTCATAAACGTCATAATACTTTGGAGTATAGAAAATACATTGAGAAGTTTAGTCATATTTTCTATATGGTGTGTGATGTGTTCCACTTTGTGTCCACTTCCCAGGAATTTGTAAAGGAATACAATGAAAGAAAGCTTGAAGGGTTTAGTCTTCCAAAAATGCATACTCTATCTTCTTTTGAAGGTATTAGTGGATTTTTTGATACACCCAATCATAAAAGAAATTATCCTCAAGTCAATAAATCTACTATTTTTTTCAATAATACATTCTGATGATGAGCTTAAACATACATATGTTGAATGTTGTAAAGGGAAGACTTAACAATGTAAAAATAAAGAAACATCATATCTAAACCCAAACTTAACTCAAACTGCTAGTTAATCACTTGGTCAAGCATCCTCTTCTTATAAGAGAGTAGTATACCCTCCTAATTTGTTAGGGTCCAAGGAATTGGATGTAGATCACTCTGGATTGTAATGTAGTGTTAAAGTGCTCATTCTTGCAACTGAGGTTCTCAAGATCCCTAACTTTAGAGGTAAAAAAGGGAAGGTCTTAAGATTTAAAGATCCATGTTGGCTGCTCGAATTGTTTATTGATTAAACAGTCGAGTACCACATTAAATTGTCAACCCGGGAAAGTCCTTTTGTTTCAAAGGTGACCTCGTACTATATGCACTTAATTCTAAAAGCATTAAAGGTTGTAGTATAAACAGATCTACTTCCTATCACACCCTTACTCTGTGTTACAGCAATTATAAACTATTGCAGAGATGAAAGGAAATTAATTAATGGTAACAAATCTGCAGAAAGAAATAATGACCGTTTGTAACAGAGGACCAGGACCCTGTCCTCAGAATAAGGATGTTCAGCACCTGCCTTTGTGACCAGTTGCCAATACACACTGAAAAATCCTAATCATCGGTGACACACTTCTCACAACGCCAATCGATCAAGGAAACAGAGTATCAGCAAAAAGGAAATATCAGAAGCAAGGCTAAAAATGTACAGAAATCGCACACACACTTAATAGGAAAGAAATGGGTGAATCTTGTGAAGAAGGTGGGCCCTGTCCCTCTCACAAGATTCCCCTAAACACAGATGCTAACTTAAAATGCTCAGAACAGTGGTTTATTCATCTGCCAAAAAGTCCAATTACAATAGAAGTTCCGACTACTCTGCATTACAATACTTCCGATATATCTTGCTAGCTTTCAACTGTAGATGTATCCTCTTTATAGAGGAGACATCTATTACAATAGATTGTCATTATTCATTCAATTTGATCCTTCTGTACAAAAGTTAGGAAATTAATTCATGTTACAGCATACTGTTACAACAATGTATATCTTTGTCGTCCTTTGTTTAATTGGATCCTTCCGTTGTTGCAAAACTGGTAGTCTTCGTCCATCTCCTCGGGGTCCTTGTACTATCCTTGCCTGTTCCGTTGTTGTTGTCGATTTGGTAAATCTCAACTATTCCTTAAAGCTCTTCATGCTGTTCCTGGTTTTCCAGCATGTGCGACTAAGTTTGGCTGATCGTTTTATATCATCATCGGCCAAGTATAGTTCTGCCAGCTTCAGACGGTAACTGCCCAGCTCGACAATTACTGTTTCATCCTTTGCAAATTAAGACTTTTCCTGCTTTAGTCAGTTGCTGTTTCTGGTGTTGCCGCTGCTGTGAATTACAATTCTGTGGACTTTGAACAGTGCCAATCTATTGTCAGCGACTTAGCCAATTTCCAAAGATTAATTGTAAAGATAACATGAATATGTGTTGAATAATTAAACATATAGCAAATGAGGAGAGTTACTTCATACCTTGGAATGATGAGGTCAAAATGATATCAAGGGTTTCTACTTA